>PVIC010052726.1:0-12078 GCA_004025085.1 Thryonomys swinderianus | reverse complement strand
ACATAGTGAGCTCAGAGCCAGCCTGAACTACAAAGCGAGACCCTGTCTCAAAAAAAAAAAAAAATTGAAGATTAAAAAATAGGTCATATATAGAATGTATACAGGGTTTTTATCCCAAAATGAACAAAACAATACTATTAATACAACATATTAATTAATAAGAGTCAGAGTATATCTTAAATTTAGCATTATTTCCATTTTATAGAAAACTACTGTACTAAGCTCTAATTTATAGAAAACTAATTTATAGAAAACTACTGTACTAAGTTCTAATCATTGCATATTAAAAATTAATTTTGGGGTGGGTAGCTTAAAAGATAATCTAGTGTAACCTCGTGGGGAGGAGTTCTAGGTTTGGAGTCAACTAGCACCGTATTCAAATTCCAGTTCAGCCATTTATAGCCATGTCAGAGTTGGGTTACTTAACTTCTCCAAACCTTAATTTCTTTATGTGTAAGGTGTGAATTAATATTTTCCTATCTCACAGTATGACTATGAGGATTAAATAGGATCACATTTTGAAAAAATTTAGCCTCGTTACACATATAAATGTTCAATAAATGTGAGCTATTCCTATGAAAACCAGGAAAAATGTCCAGATAGAGTGGTGGGGAACGATGGCACGCGTTCTACAGAAGGCTGTTTCATATCACTGAAAGCTCTAAAAGGTTCGCCATCAGTGGTCCCGAGAATTTCGCAGACATGTGAGTAAAATGCAGTTTACAAAAGGGATAGTTTAGGAGTAACCTAAAGATGATCACGAAATATATAAAGGATTTTTTTTTAAATTAGAGAAAAAAATCCCACATATTATACTTATATTGAAGCCTAGAAGAAATGACATTAAATTGAGATCCTGGAGTTATACGGAGAAGTAAATTTCTCAGTTCCAAAGAATAGTCTATATTATTGGTTCTGTTTCATATTATAAAAGGAGAACCACAACTTCCTGACACATTTAAGAACAAGACAGGCAAAAATATTATCTTGGGTGACTGTCAGTTATCTTGCCTAAGGGCAAGAAAGGTGAACAAAAGGCCTTCTGAACTGTTTGTTTTACAGTTTCTGATATATCTGACAGAGGTAGCAATTAGTAAGAGTAGCTATCTGATGTATGTCTTCTCATGACCTCAGCAACTAGCTCCATCCAAACAGAGTATGTTCTTTAAATACACTGCTCAAATGTCTCCTTAGACAAATTCTAAAAAGCAATGGGGACTCACAATTTTACTTGGATATTTGTATTTCTTAGTTTAATGGCTAAAGAGTAAGAAAAGACAGTACAGGTATGGTACTGTCACATGGCTTCAGTAGGAAGTAGAAATCATTGTGGAAAAATAGTTTTTATATATCTCAGAACTACAAAATCAGGGCCTGCAATGATAAGCCTTAGTACTTTGGCAAACTTTCTCTGGTTCATCTTGGTGCTATGTATTTAGAGATGATATAAAAGAGATGAAAATGTTCATGCAGGATGTTTCCTTCCTCCTCTGCTCCTTGGGGCTGACGTGAAAACCTGGACAACTGCCCGTGGCCACAAGAACACAGAAACCACACGCCTGACACTGCTGCCCTACTGAATGTGAGCCTCTGGCCCATTTGACTGCGTGGACCTCCACTCCCAGCTCTGCCTATTCTCTGAGTCTTTCTCTTTGAGGTAAGTGACCACCTTTGGAACCAACGACAGGTACACACCGGAATGTGTCTTGAAAGCACTCATGAGCTAGTGTTCCTGTTTTTGATTATTTTCAGTGGGTGTTGATGACGTAGTTTGCACCTAGAAATGCAGATGAACAGGAGCCAGGCCAAACAGGCTCGCACAAGAAAATGCCTTAAAAAGTCAATTACAGAAGTTGATTATGTAGTTTATATGTAGATTATCTACTTACACAGAAAGCTCTTCATTTTTACCCCTATTTGATTTATGGCCTTTTAGTACTTAGACAAATCTACACAGGGAAAATGAAGAAGAAAACTAAAATCTTGGTTACTTGCTAGCACTTTTTTAAAAAAGCCAGTGTAATGGAAAGAGCAAAACTGAAGGTTCAGAGGAGCCTAAAACGATTTCAAAGTGGAACATTTAAACGTGGGTCTCCTATCCCCTACACAAGACATTTAAATTCTGACATTTTGAGGAAAAGAAAGTGAGGTAAATTATATGCCCATGCTCAGCAACGCCCCGTTCTGGGGCTATTCCTCAGTGCTCAAGGCCCATACTGTGAAAGTGCTTCTGACACATTTTTTTCTAGAGTGATTCTTTTTTATAGTTTTTAATTGTGCAACATTACTGTTTAGCAAGTAGTGATACAACAGTATCTGTTTACCATTGGTGAAAAGACAAATTAATGATTTGTTGAAGGTTACATAATGGCTCTGTGGCAATTATTATAAAAACAGGCCCCAGGTCTGCAGCTGGGGCTGGGGTATAGCTCAGCAGTGAAGTGCATGCTTAGCATTCGTCAGTCCCTGGGTTCAGTCAACTTAAAAAAAAAAAAAAAAAACAGGTCTGTCACTTGTAAGCTCAGCAAGCTTTTTATTCGCCAAAGTTGGTAACTGCAGGATCTTATTTTTATTTATAAGCAATAACAACAGTGATGGCTACTGTTTGTCAAGTTCTAACTACATGCCCAGAACTATGCACAGGCCTATTTATCCTTCTAATACTGGCAAAACTTCTGTGAGGCAGGTACTGTCGTTAGCCCTTTTGCAGGTAAGAAAAAACATGGCCTAGAAAAGTAAAGGTCCTCCACAGGGTGACCCAGCTAGTGACAGGGATGGATTCAAACCAAGTCTGCTACTGTACCTGTATGCTTAAGCCCCAATATCCTTCTACTTTCTAGATCAGATCAAGGAACAAACTTAGTTGCACACTAACTCTAGGGGAACACAGTTAACAGCCCATACTATAACATCAAAATTAATCAAAATAACTTACGATAGTGAAATTTGTATGAAGCTCTTATGTTTTCTTTATAAACACGTCCAAACAAATTAAACCTCCACTGAATTTAGGAATATTGATGGATTTGTGCTGATGCTTCATGTAATGTGTAAAATTCAGCACTACATTTGCTAATATTTCCACACTAGTCCTGTTCTGACTATAAGAGCCACATCACAGGACAAAAGTGCTACCCAATTCAGGATGAAGAAGCATTTTCAAGGTGTAGCCATAGTGCCAAGGGAAAATATAATGGGGTAAAGGCTTGTAGCACTACACATTTACAAATAAACAGTATTCTTTCTTTACATTCTTTCTTTACATCTAGTTTTCAAAACTAGGAAATCAAAACACTGTACTCTAGTTCTTAAAAACTGGAACGGCACAATAAAATAAAGAAATATCAAACAACTAAATGAATTTCACATTTAAAAAATGGAGCTTTCTATCACTATCTATAGTTTTACATGCAGGGAGGATGACCACTTTAACAGTTAAGGTCTCACTACAACAAAAGCAGCCTAACCTCTGAATTTTCATTTGCACCAATACTGACACTACAATTTGAGACTCCAGGTGTGAAAGCAATTTTCAAATGTTATCTTTGAGTGTACGTATGTTCGTACTGTTTTTTTCAATAAGACTATTTTTCAAAGTATACTGTTCCTCATTGTCCAACAGACAGGCTTTCTCTTCCCATAACCATTCCATCCAAAACTACCACCTCAGATTTGTGTGTGTGTGTGAAATAAAATGTTATTCAAGGTAAGAACACAGATATATGTTTTACCTAATCTATTTTAAAATCATGAAACTCTTGATAGTGAAGTTACTGAAGGTACATTTATGGATATAATTTCAATAAAAAGCTCAAACAAGAAAAATTGAAAATAAGTCTTTCCATTAATTGTTTCAAAGTGAACCATGCATCATAAATAGTAATTGAGATGACGCTACTTTTCCAATAGAATAACAGAGTATCTTGCAGCCTAACTATAGGTAGTGAAGACTACTACAGAATATTTATTGTACCACAGGTTTAGAAAAACTGTTAAAAATTCACCAAAAGTTGACAGCTAGACATGCATGCCTTTAATCCCAGAACTTGGGAGGCTGGGGCAGGAGGCTCACAATGAGTTCAAGGCCAGCTTGGGCTACACAGTGGGCTCAAGGCCAGCCTGAACTATATGGAGATCCTGTCTCAAAAAAAGAAAACAAAAGTAAAAATGAGGCACTATAACCACCCAGTGAAATTCTTTTTTAAAAAGTTAGCAGAAGTTGTCCAAAGTCATACAAAGTGTGCCATCTAACTGAACTACATCAAAAGTGCAAGTGCTCACATCTTCCTGTTGAGAGGTACTATCATCTTCATTTGAAATAATAATTTTACAATGGAGGAGGAAAACAGAATTATGAAAAGAACACCTGAATAAATGCTTTAACATACCACATATACAAGTCAAGGAAACTATTTCCTAGGTGAACACAGTATTTAAGAAGATTTTAATTCTTTTGGAAAAGAAAAAATATTTGAGTAATATAGATACTGATTCACTCCTCTTTGTTGAGAGGCAAATAAACTAACCTAGCCTTGGATTTTGCTGGCTTGGAAAAAGTCTGCAATGTAAAATTATACCTGGTTAATAATGCAATACATTCTAAAATAAGGAATTTCCTTCCTAATGAGTTTAAAATAATTTTTATACTCAAGAGGCAAAATACCAACTTACCAGCTTCGTGCCTCTTTTGATTTCCTTTTGGACATCTTCAATAGAAAATCCACCAAGACTCTCATTATCAGAGTGTGATGATACCAAAGCAGATGAAAAGAGCTATAAATTACATTGGAAAGAATTAAGGTTCATATGTAAGTTACAGTAAAACAATGAATAAGATGTTAAATTTAAAAAGAAATTCTGTGATATAAATGACATAGCCTTAGTGTCAAACCATTTCTTAAAAATTTAACTGAGGGTGGTTGTTTGAGTATTCAGGAATATTCACATATTATTAAGATTCTTTCTCATGGATGGTTTCAGGGTCTGTTGGCCATGGCCAGCATACTTACCATGCACTTATGATGTGCTGCCACCTTCTGGTTTTCTGATACTAGTAACTGTCCACATTCCTTGTCTCTATTTGACTTACAAAAGCCGCATTTGCGCTGTCTTGTAGGCCCTTTTTTCTGTTCAATCGAGCTTGACATGATTTTTAAATTGCTTTTAGAATGCCACTTTAAGTCTCAAGAAATGCTACAGAGAATAAGAATGGGAACAAAATAGTTAATTTCATTTTAAAATCAGTTTATACATATTCAAGTAAGTAATTTAAATGTTTGACTTAGGTTTTAATATATGCACTTTAAATGGTTATTACAGATAAATTAACATTAAAGCCCAAGATGCCTCCATTTTATTGTACATATACGTGAGAGGAGGAAGGGGAAAAAAGAGTGTGAGAACAAACTAAAGAAAATATAGGTGCTGGAAAAACTTGGCTTTAACCTGCCAAAAACTAAAGCTAGACCTATCTCTTTCACCATGCACAAACTAAAGAAAATCTAGAGTAACTAAGAAAAATCAAACTGTCCCCCAACCTAGGGGATATGTGAAATAAGCATAATTATTTCTGTGTGAATAAAAACCACAAATATTAAATCAATAAAAAAGTTTTAAGCACGCTGCTTCAAGTAGACAAAGAATTACATGCCTAAAAATGGAGCATAAACTACCAAGAAAAGTATAAAATAGAAGAGTAGTGTAACTGCACCATCTATTGAAGTTCTCATGTTGATAAAACAATAAAAGTAAATAAACATACTTAATCATGACTTTGGAATGCTTACTTTAAAAATCTGAATTATTTCCAAGTGTAAAAAAATCAAACATATTAAAGGATTTTAGTATTCTAGTCCTCTTTCGAGTGAAGAGAAAACTAAGCCTCTAACAGTCTATTCAAAAGTGCAGTTTTTAGAACCTAACACTTACAAAACCATATTATAGGAGTTAAATTTACTCCAAGCCCACTTATTAACTAACAGAGAAAAATTTAAATACAGTCAGCTTCCAAATGTAAATTAGTAATATTGTGTAATGGAAGGAACATTTTTCTGAATGAGCCTTAAATTTGGCCAAATCGTAGTTATAGATAGCATAGTCAAACAGAAAAAGAGAAGAAAAGCTCTCACTTTGGTTTCAAACTGAGACCATCATTCTCAACATAGATTCTTCAGAACAATACTGGACACATTTAAAATAGGTTATTTGATTTGTGTAGTTTTTTGAAGCCAGCAGAACTAAGCAGTTCAGGACTCAGGGTGCCACAACACATATCACAATAAAAGCTCAAACTTTTCTCTTAAAACTCATTTATTGAATTCTTTCCATTTTCTACATCATCTATATATTTGTACATCTACATAACACTTAACAAAATTGACTCACAAACACTACACTGTAATTTTCTGAGAAGCATTTGTTCACCAACAAATACAGTTATCATCAAGGTAATATTGAATCTGCAAAACATTCCTTGTTAAGCAGTATAAAAATTCAGACACCTAATCAAAATTCATGTGAAGCCACAAAGAAAGTGTATCTTCTTGTTAATTTATACCTAGGGTTTTCTTGTAACAAAATTTCTAAGGCCCTCATCCTCTCTGTTTTGATGGATTTAACAAACTCTTAATGAGATCTATAATTTTAAATACTGTACCTCAGTCTTCCAAGTGCCATCAGATACTTTACAATGCTAAATTCATAGCACTGCCTATAAACCTTGAAATTGATTGAAAGCAGGCAGTAAATACTTTTAGGATTAAAGAAAAAAAGAAGACATAACAGAGAAACAAAAGAAACAAAAGAGGAAGTGTGTCTGCATTTGCTCAGGCAAATATGTGTGCAGTTGCTGTATCAAGAACATAGCTACCCAAATTTTTAGAATTAATTATGCAAAATATCAGGATTCATAAATAGCAGCAAAATCTGGTATTTGAGTCCTAAATTATTTTTTTAATTTTTTGTGTTTTTTACTACCATGCAAAGAATAATGGGTATTCTGAAGACACTGTAATGTATTCAACATTTCTCTCGGTCATGCAGGCAAGTTGAAAGGGTAGCACATTATAAATCTAATCTGTATAGACATCTTTAACGTGTAATTTCTGTACAATCCTGGCATTGGCTATAAAACTGGCTTAAGATAAAGAAAATTCCTAGAGTGAAAAATCATTTTTTATTTTCAAAATTGTCAAATAGTATCCTCCAAATTCTATCCACATTTAATTCGCCTCTTTCAAGTTATAAAAAGGTAAATTTCTTATCTTAATTGAGAATCTGCTTTTCTAGATATCAAAGACTCCAAGATCTAAAAGAGAAAAATGATACTTTATTCCACATGGAAAATAATTCTAACATATTTTTTCTATATTTAGTCGAAGTTTAATGTGTACAGTGCACAGAGCCGTACAAAAAGCGCAACAAACCAATTAAAAACTTTCCCCAATGTGCAATGACTAAATGGATTTTTCCACTAAAATTCAAATAATGCATCTGTGCATATCTTGCTATTTTTTTAACAGCCTCCTTATAAAACATGAAGTGGAGAACATCATGGAAACAATGACTCCTACTAAAATGTCTTTATCATAAAAATGTAGATTTTTTATCTAACTCTGTCACATTTGTGCTCGCTAGTTTTGCAGAACGAGGGCATTCCGAGGATCAATACTGAGGGGTTCATAATGATCCACGGCGACATGGCATTTTAATTTTGGTCTAAAAGGTTTTTCTAGGCAAGCAGAGATCAAAGTTTGATACTTTCACCCAACAATGAAGTCTTTTCCTTAAAAGACGCCGAACATTACAAAGGAGAAATAAAGAGGCAACAATATATCGTGCAAAGCAATTTAAATATCTGAAAAATATAAAAGCCAGATTAGCGAGGCTGAAGCAATCGATGCGCTTCCGATTTTCCAAGATGCTGTAAAGAGAGCAAGGTGGAAATAACCTGAAAGATCAGGGAGAGCAGTCAAGAACCAGCTCGCGAGCTCATTCCATGCCTGCTATCTGGGAGTATTTTCACAGAAAAACAAACAAAACAAAACAAAACAAAACAAAAACTGCAGTTCCGGAAGATTAAAATATTCCCCACGCAAGGAAGCTGAAATCTACGGATCAAAAATATATCAACGCGATCCTCAAAAGACGGTATTTCTGTGAGGAAAGTTACAGTGGAGAGAAAGAAACGAGTGAGAGATGTACCGGAAGGGCACCTGAATTGGGCTGCACGATATTGTTAAATGCTTCGCACTGCTTTTTGCGGTTATTGAAAAGGAAACTAAAGGAATTTTCCAGTTCTTTCAAACCGAAGGGGTACAGAAAGAATTTGAGCTGTATGGGTTAAGACTTGATATTACGCAGTAAGCAGATGCAAATACAAGGTTTCTCCAAAAACAAAAGATTTTTCAACTTCCACGCAGAATATTGAAACGAATGGAAATTGCAGAATACCGCGCCGTTCGTCCACGGAATAAAGGACGGTAAATGAACACACCGATCTCCGTTATTGACCCCCTGATGCTCAACAGACGCCAAGATCTCTCTCTAATCAAGCGCTAAAGTCGAAAAACTATCTTTCTCTAAAACACTTCGGCAGGTTCCTTTCCGTCATAAAGTCAAGATCTCCGAATTGTCCTTTTCCGAGCCCCCGGAACCAGGAAAATATCATCTCCCCACTTTCCTCACGCCGCCTCCCCCAGGAGATTGCCCTCTATATCTAATAGTCTTCGCCTTGTACATCAGTTTCGCCCCCAATGCCCCCACCCCGGAGTTTCCCCTCATTCCCTACGGCTAACCCTCTTGCCACCCTTTAAAAATTCTTCCTCTTCCTCTTCCCAAACTGGAAGCCTCCCTCTTTCCCAAATATGTCCTAAGCAACAGCAAAGATTAGAAATTCAGTTTTTTCCCTCCTCAAACGTTGTGTCCCCTCCCCCGAAGTACAGCCTTAAGCCTAACCTCTCTCCCTCTGCACCTCAGAGCACTTTCTCAGCCGCCTCTCTGCCAAGTGTCTACAATGAGCGGCGCTTCTGGGGTCCCTGACAATAAAGAGACCACCAAGAGTCCCCCTTAACAACGGGCAGGGGCGGCGGCCTGGCCACCGCCATCCTCCTTGTCTTCTCCCGCCGGGTAGAGAATGGGGGGCCCCAGGGTTCCGCGGGTACTCACCAGTCGGGCCCAGAGGCGCACGACACAGAGAAGCGCCAATGAGGGGAAAGAGAAAGAAGTCGGTCTCGGTCCTCCGGCAGCGCCTGAGAGCTGGGCTCTGTCGCTGGAGGTTGTTTCCTTTCATTCGAGGAGAGACGGGCTCGCGAAGCACCCTTACGTCGCCCCCCTTCACGCACACGACCCATGGAGCGTTGATACGTTCCGAGCGCGCCGCGGGCCCTGATTGGCCGCCGAGACGGGGCAGTTGAAGCTGCAGGGCCACGGCGCATGTGTATAGGCCACCCCGGCAAAGATCAGGGCGGCCGGCCCCGCCTTCTGCTCGCGCGCGTACCTTCTATTCTCCGCTCCGCCGCTTCGCCAAGTGATTGGGGGCAGGATCGGAGGAGATGGAGAAAGAGAATCAAAGATATCGCCGTGGGTTGAGCCCAGAAGGGGCAGGGTTGCGACGAGAAAATCGTTGGGCAGGGACCCTGGGTAGCCAGTTTTCGGCAGCGATTCGAGTGGGTAGGCCTTACCCCTTGCACTTGTTCACCGAGGCCTTTTCACATCCCATTATTTCATTGTATTCCTGTGGCATTGAGGTCCTCTGTTCCTGTCCTTTCACTACGGGGAAAGACTCAAAAGCTCGCAGCAGAGTGAACCTGTCTGCATTTCATTCGGAGGGCGAGTAATTTCAACCTACGATTCTTAAAATCTTTTTTTTTCCCCCTTTTGGGCTGTAAAGTGGGGATAAAAATAGTACTTCGCGGGTATATTGTGAAGAAGAATGGGAGAACGCAGCTAAGCCGTGTATTATCGTTCCTGACATAAAACAAGATCTGTACAAATGCTGGGATTATCATGTTAAGAATAGATAAAGAATTTCCTTTAAAACACGCACAGGCAAACCAAACACTGAAACCAGCGCTTTCGTTTTAGGTGTATTGAAGCCAGACAACTTGAGTTTGAATCTCTGCTCCTCCACTTCCAGCTCTGTGACCTTGATCACGTTAAATTACCTCTCTGTCCCTCAGATTCCTCTCGTCCCAAATGGAGATCACAGTGGTACCTGTCTCAAAAAGGAGCTCTGAGAAAGGAGTTAACGTTTGTAATTTACACAGAATACAGCCTGTCACATAATATGCCCTCTATACGGTTTGGCTTTTGTTATTTTCTACTGGATTAATACAGTGTACATCAATCTATTTAAAAGATGAGGAAGAAACCCTAACAAATGGGGGAACATTTAAAGATGCCCCTCAAGTAGCTTTTTCTTTCAAGGGGTGGGTTTTTACTACACTGTTTCGATACCGTTTCACTAACCTGTTGTTTTTCACTACAGTGTTATCCTTAAATTGTAATACACAAAGAAACAGTTGCTATAGTGGTGTAACACTGATCCTATTTGAGTAGGTACCCAACAAGGGAAGGCAAACCAGGCATTTAGCTTTGAGGAACCCTTGACCATTTCACCAAGGCTCTGTGCTGTAATGCAACAGCTAGAGATGTGCATAAGAAGACCCAGAGTGTGTGTACTCTGAACATTTCTAGTGTATGTGAAACAAGTCCTCCAGTGTCATTTTCTGCCAGCTTTACAGGCTTACTTGTGTCAGGCTGAGACAGATGATTATGTAAGTGACAAAATGCAGTGGCTGTGCAGTGCGTTGTCTTTGTGTGTTATCCCCAAATCCTCGCCTTTTTTCCCGTTTTCCTTATTCCTTCATCCACATGTTCCACAAAGTTTGATTTAATAAACATTTGCAAAACTACCAGGTTCCAAAGGGAGACACAAATCAATACAACTCAGTCCCTACCTTGAACTCATGCTCTAAAAGAGGAGACAGACAAGCAAACAAATACAATATGATATGATAAATGCTATATTACAGGCATGTGCCTAATACAGACATCTGGCTATTATGTACCAAGCACTATGCTAAGGTACAACACAATGAGTAAGATACAGCTCTCGTCTTGAACTCTTTAGAGTCTAGCAAGAAAAAGACAAATAGCTATGATAGGAAATGTATTGCAGTGAGTGCCACAAACGCTGAAAAGGAAATGCAAAGAGAGCTCAGGAGAGGAAGAGATCAGTGACTTCGGTACTTTCGGCCCCCGTGTCTGGTCCACTCCACATTAGCATGACTGACAGATGCAGTCTGTTATTTCAAAGATGACAGAAAGGAGTGAGGTCCTGGTAACACCTGGGAATATAGCATGGAGCCTATTACTCTTAAGGATTCACGGATGTGCTCCCACCAGTACTCTCGCACTCTTTTCCTTCAAGCGCCAGATCCCACTTTTTGTACCTCATTCAGATCAAAAGCCTTAACTTCATGACTTACTTAGAGAAGGACCCTCTGAGCTCAGCTGCTTTATTTTGTATGCCCACCCTATTGAGCTTCCTTGAAGACTAGGAGAAGGAACTGTGTTTCCTGCTTTCTAAAGAGAAAGCTGTGCTTTTAATCACATCTTCTATGCTTGGTAACAACTGCTTCCCTACTTACTCCTTTTCCACCAGCATCAGTTATTCTGAACTCATCTGCCTTCAAACATACAAGACTCAGGACTGGACCCACTGTGGGACTGTGGCCTTCATATCCAATTTTCCTCCAGTCATTCATTTGTACATATCTGCATTTACAGGTATCCTTTGTGTTTCAGGTCATATGCCAGACCCCAGAGGTTTGAAAGGGAACTACACACAGCTACTCATCAAAACATCAAGTTGGGGGCCGGAGGGTTAGCTCAGTGGTTCCGGCGCCTGCCTCGCAAGCATAAGGACCTGAGTTTGATCCCCGGTTACCACATATAATGCTGGGCGTGGTAGCTCACGCCTGTAATCCCAGCACTCGGGAGGCAGAGACGGGAGGATTGCTGAGTTCGCGGCGGCTTGCCTGGGCACCATAGTGAGCTCAGGGCCAGCCTGAACTA
>PVIC010052725.1:0-12067 GCA_004025085.1 Thryonomys swinderianus | reverse complement strand
GCCTCCTGAGTCCCTCCTCTTCTTCCAAGGCCAGCTATTATGGCCACCACTTCCGCATGGGCCCTCTGTAAGCCTGTAAGATTCTAATAAACTCTGCCATCAGCCATCATCTGGTAGTCTTGTCAGTTATTAACTGACAGTTGTCCAGCTACCAGCTGGCAGACAGCTGTCTGTCTGCAATGGTCCTCCTGGTTCCCTCCCCACTGCGGGAAGCACTCAACAGGGACATGGGGCTGGAGGTCCAGGCAACACTCCAGACGCTCAGAAATGCTCCACGGATACCTGCTCTGTACATGCACAGGATGTTTTTAAATAGTAAACAGAAGCTGGTACAAAACATAAAAAATAATTAGGTGATGATAAAACAATAGAGTATAAATTCAAACTTTTGGGACCAGTAAAAAAATGAAGTGTCATAAAATTAATAAATACAACAAAAAGATGACAAAGAATGGAGTTTAAATGTTGGGAAGTAAAATGCCACGTATTTTGATACAATAAAATAACCTTCACAAAATCTAATATCAGAAGAATTGACGGCGGGGGCTACCTTGCAAGTGCAAGGTTGTGAGTTCAATCCCCAGTGCTGGCGGGGGATTGATAGCATTAACATGACAGTAGTATTTTTTAGATCCACGAAATCAGAGTGGGGAAAACACCCAAGTTCTAGTCTTGTATGCATCACTTAGCAAGTCAGACAAGGTACTTAATCCCTCAGATCCCCAAACCATGAAGTGAATCCATCTACCTTAACTTTCACGACTGAGCCAGAAGACAAAGAAGCTAATTTACGTGAAAAGTATTTCATACATACTAAAAGGTTAATCAAATATCACATTCTCAAATCCACACCATCATACAAGTCGCCAGAGTTCAACAGATGATTCAGTATGTGCACCTAGGTTTTCTGCATTTACACGATGGAAGCTCTTTGGCCACATACACACAACAGCAACACTGCTGTTAACAACATTAAAAATGTAAAATTCAATTTGTATCATTTCCTCAGAATTGTTCATGCTCTGTATTCACTTTCATCATTTTGAAAACCAACAAAACGTAAAAGATAGGTGACTATTAAACTATGAAATGACTAGATTATCAGGTACATTTTGCAGATAACACAGAACATAGCTACGTTTCTTACTATAGACTGTGATAATGACACCACTGAATGTAGCAGAGCAGGTGACCTACTACTCAGTGGCTCTCTGTCCCACTAAGGAAAAGGGTTTAGCAGGACAAATGCAACCCGTTAACCACTGCTGGGCAATACACAAGATAGAAGTCAAAATATTTCATTAAATGTGTAAAAATAGAGGAAAATATTTTTTTTTGCAATCTTAATGTAAAGTTCAGGCTGAACTTGAACTCATTATGAAGCACAGCCATGGCAATCCTCCTGCCTCTGCCTCCCACATCCTGGGATTACAGGCATGTGCCACCATGCCTGCCAGGAAAAAATTCTTAAAGAATTTGTATTGTGAAATAAGAAGATGTTCAAAGGGAAGTGATAGGAGGGTGAGGACAGGGGAAAGCAAGGAAAAGGAAGAAAAATAAATGGTAAAAAGGAAAAAAATGGAAACAGTGTATGTACATAGGAGGGTTGGAGTGTTTAAAGGGAGGGCAGGGGAATGGGCAAAAATAAGAACCAAGATATACAACATACAGGTACAAACGCTCAATGAGGAATGCAATCATAATGTATTCCTAAAATGTACGAATAAACTCATTATTGAAATGCAGAAAAAAAAAGAAAAGAATTTGTTCTACATTGACAGTTTAGTTTGGCTGTTTTCAACATTGTAATTTGGTGAAATTCCTAACACGATGGAAAATAGAAGCAATAAAATATAATATTGCAAACATTTTCTGCTATAAACAACAATAGTTATTGTTGGAGTTCTGCCAAGGTTGAAGTTAACATTTACAGAAGACATTAGCAGCTGCTAAAGCATCACATAATTTCTCAGAAAGCACAATTCTATTCATCAAAATGGCTATCTTTACCTTAATTTAAAACTTATATTGTGGTTAAAATGAAGGCAGGTACTTAACCTTTCGAGAAAGCTGCAGAATAAACATTCATTCGATTTTATAAAGCTAAATATACTTAAAATTCATAAAAACACATTTGCTAATATAATTAGTGGACCATGAGCCATCAAAAGAAGTTTTTAGTTCTAAAATAGTATAATGATTTTAACATACACAGGAAATGTGCATTAGTACTTATAAAAATTTTCACTAGCAAAATATATCATTTATACTGTTTACCTGAATTCCAAAGGCTATTTATAATATATTATGATTGTATTTCCAGATAATTTCCCCTAACTATAACTGCTACACACTATTTTGTGCAAATACACATTTTACTAATTGTCAAACCTGGATATGATGCAGAAAATATAGTGACATAAAATCAGATACAGCGGCACCTCAAGTTAGGATGAGCCTGACATACAAACAACTCGTGTTAATTACGTTAATGGAAGATTTATTTGCCTCTTGTTATTCACAGTGTTTACCCAGGTAAACACCCAGATTTCAGCTGCACTGATATACAACCAACTTGAGCTACAATCAGTCCTTGGGAACTGATCAAGTTCATAAGGCAAGGTTCCATTGTATTTTCTAGTACTACCATTCAATGGTACTAACAAAGGAAAAATTCCGTATTAGTTATAAGTCTTATTGCCTTGTAACAGTAACTCTAAGGTGAGTCAAGTGAAACAATGCCAACCCACTGAGGAATTTATTTAGCACAGTTATTCATGATTTTTCAGACATTTGTACTTTTTCCCCCAATACACATTGTTGCAGAATGTGTATGTTTTACCTTGATGTAAACACTTTGTTCTAGGGCCATTATTCAACTCTGATTTCTACAGGAGATACTATGCTGCTACCCAACTGTTCATTCCTAAAACAAATGATTAGTAACTATTTATAGGATAAAACTCAAGACTAGGGCCGGAGGGTTAGCTCAGTGGTTCCGGCGCCTGCCTTGCAAGCGTAAGGACCTGAGTTCGATCCCCGGTTACCACATATAATGCTGGGTGTGGTGGCTCACGCCTGTAATCCCAGCACTCAGGAGGCAGAGACGGGAGGATTGCTGAGTTCACGGCGGCTTGCCTGGGCACCATAGTGAGCTCAGGTTCAGCCTGAACTACAAAGCAAGACCCTGTCTCCAAAAAGCAAAAAAAAAACAAAAAAAAAAAACTCAAGACTATCAGAACATTGTTGTTCTAGAAAACTATAATATAAAGAACCACTGATCAATTTTGGGTTGCTCCATTATAATATGTCAGAAGAGCTATTTCCCTATTTATTACTAACTTAAGAAGATTAACACATATCATAAAATATAGTTGAAATATTAACCTCTTGCCACATTTCTCCAAGATCAAAATTTTACAAGATAGTGTAGTAAGTACTGTTTAGTATTCTTCTAAACAACTTCTTCTTTGCTGAGAATGCTTCACCTGTTTTCTACAGGAAGAAGGTGTCCAGTCCTAAGAGGTAGATCATGATTGATCAAAAGTAATCATGCTACTTAACTTCCTTTTAGCAGTGATTCAGGAGTGACCAAGTAACCCAGTTTTAGCCAATAAGTCAAGAAAGTAATCCGAGGCAATCTTGATAAAAACTTCTTTATAAAATTAAAGAGCATACACATGTTTGGAAAACCTTCCTTTCATATTTAGAGATTTATCTTATGTGATAACCTGTTTGCAGTCATGGCAACCATCTTATAATCCTGGATAGAAAATAGAAAGTAGCACAGAGCAGGTGTCCCAGGGCTCTGATGTTCCTCAGACTACACAATTAACAATCCTCTACTTGCCAAGTCACCTCCCTACTTATCCATCTACTTTTTCTCAAATACTTTTACTAGCCCTTATGTTACAGTTTATAACAAAAGATGTTTTTAAAAATGAGTAACTCGGGCTTTTAAAAATGAGTAACTCGAGCTGGAGATTTAGCTCAGTGGTTCTAGCACCTGCCTCGCAAGTGCAAAGTGCTGAGTTCAATCCCCAGTAACCACATACAATGCTGGGCATGGCGACTCATGCCCACTAACAATTAATACTGCATACCACAGTGCCGGGCTTGATGGCTCATGCCTGTCATCCCAGCACTCGGGAGGCAGAGACAGGAGGATTGCTGAGTTCGAGGCTTGCCTAGGCTACATAGTGAGCTCAGAGCCAGCCTGAACTACAAAGCCAGACCCTGTCTCAAAAAAAAAAAAAAAAGTACCAACAAAGAATTCAATTTAAAAAAAAATTAAGTGAATGAATGCTGTGGCAAAGTGGCATGCAACATTGTAGTATCTCCTAATCCACTTTATTCACTAGACCTGGCTTTTGTGACATCTGGCTTTTCCCCTAAATAAAAATGACCACAGATAGTAAACATTTTGAATTAATTCAGGATACCACAGCAGTAAGGACAGTGCAATTAAAATATTCATGAGAAAGTACTCCCAGAACTGCTTCTGAAAGTCCCAAGAACAATGAGATGAGTCTGTTGGAAGTGAAGTATTTTCAGGGAGATTAATGGAAATGTGTCTTTTACTAAATATTTTTTAATTTAAATATTCATAATGTTTTTAAGCATGGCTTGTATCATAACCACTGAATTTACTTTTTAAATTGAAAATTATGATCTTCAATTTCGCTTCCCTATTATTCAAGAAAGAGGTGAACTTGGAAGAACACTGAAGTAGGAATAAATCACACAGGGGTTAATATTTGGCTCCAACAATTCCTATAATGTTTAGCAAACTATTTAAGCTCTGAACTCTGTCAAGGATCTGTAAAAACTGTAACTCATAGTATGTGCCCTACTCTAATACAGGATGTCTGTGCAGATCAATGAGATGATGCATTTAAAATTTGACTTGCAACAACCATCAAATTCTTATTGTTGGTTTCTTGTGAGTAGCTATGAAAAAGTAAATCATTAATTCATCCTAAATAAATAACTTGCATACCTGGCATAACAAAATACTTCCACATTTTGAATTGTTTTATTCTTCTTACTAAGTGCAATGGCTTCTTCATTTTCAATGATTTGCTCTTGCCACGTGGAACTTTCAATTACAGTGTCACTGTTTTCCTAAGCAAATCATAAATAAGAAGTTTTAATTACACTGATCAATCAGAACCTTTGATTTTCTAATAACATTTATCTTCTTTAAACATATGCTTTTCCCTTTAAACACGTTAAATGACAAAAAAGGCTATCACTTCAGAGTCCTTTAAGCAATTCAAAAGGTGGGCCAACTTCAAAGGAAGGAGTAGAATATAATATGAAAAATCTGTGCTATCAGAAACTAGTCTTGTTATGGATTTCTATCAATTTTTTTTTTTGAGACAAGGTCTTGCTTTGTAGTTCAGGCTGGATATGAACTCACAGCGATCCTCCTGACTCTGACAACCCAGTGCTGGCAATACAGGTGTGAGCCACCACACCTGTCATTGCGATATACAGTAACGCAGGACTGGGGACCAAACTCGGAACCTTGCACTTTCCAGGCAGACACGAACCACTAAGCTAAATCCCTGGCCCAATAGGTATTATTTTGATAGTCATTTGGACATGGCTGTTTTGATAATGCTTAAGAACCAGGACAACCAACCTTCTATTCACTGAAAAACAAACACACTTATCAATTATTTGCTTTATTTTGTTTTATGATATTTAGTTGTCAAAACAGCAGTCAAAATTATTTACTTCATTCTATTTACTTTTACATCTTTGTAGGGTAGTTACTGGGCATGCTAACTTTTTAAAATATATCAGTTTTTTTTGGAAAAGTACACAATATAGCAAAAATAAAGATTTTATAATAAGCAGTTTTGAATATTCTGTATTTGAGAAAGGCAACAAAAATAAGAATATATAAGAAAGCCGGGCGTGGTGGCTCACACCTGTAATCCCAGCACTCGGGAGGCAGAGACTGGAGGATTGCTGAGTTCGAAGCTTGCCTAGGCTACATAGTGAGCTCAGAGCCAGCCTAAACTATAAAGCGAGACCCTGTCTCAAAAAAAAAAAAGAATATATAATAAAGCATGCAAACTACTAATGGGTGAAAGAGATAACTTGAAATTTTCAGTAATTCCTAACTATATTTTATGGAGAAAAATTACATGATATAGCAATATTTGTATAAGGGAGAACTTTTAAAATGTTAAAATATGCCTTGTTCAAGTGTTCAGGATCAAATTTAATCTGTTTAAAATTTAATCTGCATATATTTTTCAAAAAAAATTTACCAGAGACTGAACTCAGGACCTTCAGACTGAACTACATACCCAACCTTTCTTATTTTGAGACAGGGCCATATTATGTCACTGAAGTGTTAGACTTAATTTCAATCCTCCTGCTTTAGCCTCCCAAACTGCTGGCATTACACTGAGCCAGAGAAAATATTTGAAAATATGACATTTTATTCAATGGACCAGGAGTGAAATATAAATACATTATTATGTGTTAAATAAGTTTGTATCAGAAAATTTCTATACCTAAAATTACAGTTGTGCTAAGTTTCATCTTAATCTGAAAAGTAGTAGCATGTAATTCTTACCATAAAGTATAACATTAGATAGTATTAAATAACCTGACCGAAATAGAAGGGAGGGTAATTAATGTGTAGCCATGAGATTTCCAACCTAAGAACAGTAGTAGATCAAAGAGAAAAAGTAAAGGAGAAAAGCATTTAGTGACAGAATGAAGATCCTGGAGTAAAACAAGCATTAAAATAAAAGGTGCTTCAGCAAGTATGTTTGTTTTAAGTAAATCTAACCTCTTATCAAGAGTTACTTTTAAAAATCCAATTATACATGTTTTTTCATTTAGTCAACTGGGGCATTTGTTGCTGCTGTGATTGTTGCTGTTCTGAGAATCTAGTAACTTTTCTCATGGAGTACTGAACGTACATGAACATAAGGAGACTTTCACACATTTGTGACAAAGGTAAGGTCCAAAGCAGTTTCTGATCAACTTAAATATATGTCTTTTAGGCACACAGATAAAATAGCTATATGTCTCCTTATTTAACTCTTGCTTTACACAGTTTGAATGATTATGTAAAAGGCTACTTTGTAAATACTGCTTATTTCTCCACACTCATTTCATATGAAGATATTCAGACTGTAACTTCACTGCATTTGATCAGTCACATACACAATTAAATCAGTCAATACAACCACAGTGCTTAGTATGATGACTAGCATATCCTCTAGCCACCTTCTTCTTAGCTGCCTGCATACAGTTCTTTAGAATATATCATTCTGCTTTCTAGTAGTTGAATTTTTTGAAAAGCAAGAACTTTCAGATTACATGTAAAATATTCCCAGTAAGGATTTCAATTCAAGCCACACATGCCCATTTATATAAAATTAGAAGTTCGCAAAGCCTGTCTTACAAACGCTGGTAAACTCCATAACCCAACCGACTCTTCAGGTTATAACACAAGTGATCTCTAAAAGCTTGGTATTCAACAGCTATAGTAGTAAGATCCTACCCTTAGGAAAAGTAATTGCCTTTATATTATTTTTTTCTTTATTGATTCTGTCAGGTGGCCTAGAAGAACATGCAAAAGCCACTACTGACAGAGATCATTTCAAATGAACATATATTCTCCTCATAGTTGTGGGGTCTTCTGGTTTTTTTTGTTGTTGTTTAAAGTATATTACCTTAAAGAGTAATTAATAATATATAAGAGTTTAGAAGAACTAGGATCCTTATTGTGAAAGATAATTGGATAAGAAAAATCTTGCCTTATATTTAGTCCTACAGAGTAACCAGGGAATCATATAAAGTGTATATAAGTACTCCTCAGACAACTTAACTATCTTTAAATAGTTGTATCGATAATATGAAGGGATCAGAAAAACATTAAAGTGATTGTCCATGTATTTGTCAAATGAATACATAAAAATATCAAGCCTATGTTAATATGAACATTAGGATTTTTGTCAAAAAACATTATATAACACAAAATATAGCTTAGAAAATTAAGAGATGAGATCAGAACTTTACCTGATATTCCTTTATCCAGGACAACAGTCCTGAAAAGCTAAAACTGGCCCAGTTTCCTCCATAGTAGCTTCTTCTATAAAAGTAAAATTAGAATAAAATAGTACAAAAATAAAGTTAACAATCATCAACCAACTCACTCTTCAGCCTTAAACTCATTTTATTTTCTAGTAGTGCTGCTGTTAAGAGCTCAAAAGTTCACATAATTGGGGTGTTCACATAAAAGAAAGTAATAGGTTGAAACAAAATTAGGACTCTAAAATCAAAGTAAAATTTTGTTTTATTATGAGTTAAATTTATCTTTGGTCTCATTGGAGTTTCCTTTCATCATAACTTAGTTTTGTCATAACTCTGAGTGGGTAACATGAATATATATATGACTCCTCAGTTCACAAAAATACCTACACAGACATCCCTAATACCTCTCAAAGACACACACACACACACACACACACACATCATACAGAGCAAATAAAGTGGCCACAGTAAATAAAATAAAAATAGATCCTGGCACAGTTACTCTTATCAAGATGTGATTAAAAAATAGGAAAAAAACTTCCTCACATAACTGTTAACCAGTTTTCTTGACTATCCAACCCTCTGATGATCACTGTGTCCTGGATAACCGGGTCTGGCAAATGTGGCAGACATCGAACTTAAAGAGTACATTATTTGTTAACAAGAACTCCAATTCTGCAATGAATGTTAGCCTTTCCAGTCTTTTCAAAGCAAGTCACCTTTAAGTGACTGTGTCTGACATCCAATCCCACCTGCAACACACATAACAATTCTAGTGCTACAAATTCTTGATTTTGTTCTCATTTCCTTTATTTGCTCCTCTGTATCTTTAATAAAGTAAAAATCTATTAAAGTTCTTTAAAGAATGAAAAAAATAAAGAATTTTATATGATGTCCCAATTTTATCTTCCATAATATTATTGAACATTGTCTCAAAATGCTGGTATAATTCTCCTCTATCACCTTGATATGGATCGAAAGATATTTTACCAAGTAATTATTGCTTTGTTCTAATAGAGAAAAAGGTTAAACACTTGCCAAAGTAGGGTCAGTGACTGAGATGACTGATGACTCCTTCATGGATAATGTAAATTCATACTTGGCCTCTCTGTAATGGCCTCTCAAACGCAGGGAGAATTCCAGCTATACTATTAAACTACTAATTCTAGATGGTCACAACTAACTGAAATGTGAAAGTGGAGAAGCCTGGAAGCTGTGATCCTTGCACCAGAGAGAATGACAATGGAGAAAGTGAGTAGTGCCAAGTAGGGAAAAAGGAAAGCAAACAAATGGATATGACCATTGGAGGTGTTCACATGGCTGTACACCCCCTCTCCCTTGCCTGAGAATAACACACTTTTGTTATCACTTTCCATCCTTCAAAAACAACACTCGATAAAACCCACAATTTATCCTGGATATTACAGGAAAAATGCTAAAGACATTGTCTCTACATTTTCTGTGAGATATTTAGACTTCTTTTGAGCAATCACAAGGTCATAAGTGAAAAGCTCTCTCTGACAAATAGGTTAAAGCTTCGAGATCAATGTATAGTTATTCATTTTGAATGGATATATATATGCATATATATGTATATGAAAATATGAAAATCTTCACAAAATACATTAGTTTTAAAAATCAAGTGAGCCAGCCGGGCGTGGTGGCTCAGGCCTGTCATCCCAGCACTCGGGAGGCAGAGACAGGAGGATTGCTGAGTTCGAGGCTTGCCTGGGCTACATAGTGAGCTCAGGACCAGCCTGAACTACAAAGTGAGACCCTGTCTCAAAAAAAAAAAAAAAAAAAGAAAGAAAGAAAAGAAAAGAAAAAGACTGACAGTCTTTTCACAGCAACCTTATTCATTAATAGCCCCATGGTTACAATAATTCAAGTATCTGTCAATAGAATACATAAACAAGCTGAGATATATCCATATGATAGACACTATTTAATATGGAAAGGAATGACCTAGCAATATGTAGAAAAACACAGAAGAATAGAAGCCTTAGCCAAAAGAATATATATTGAATAATTACATTTATTTAAAAATCTATTAAAAACCAAAATATAATAAGAATATTATGAGTGGCTGCCTCTGAGGGTAGGAATGTGGACATGACTTGACAGCGTAGGTGTATAAAGGAACTTTCTAGGAGGACAGTAGTGGTCTTTAGCCTAGGTGCTAGATAGTGTAGTATGGGTCAATGAGAAAACAAATTATACACTGTCTCTGCTGACACCACTCAATAACACAATAGAAAAATCATACTGGAACAGTACATCAAGGTGCTTCCTATCTTTTATAATAATGTTTACTGTTGAACATGTCTCCTAACAGAAAAGTAAATATTTCCATTGGACACAAAGTTGAATTTGGGGCCAGGGAAACCCCAGCAAGCAGGGACGCTGAAGTAGAAAGATCACAAATTCAAACCCAGTGTGGACATAGTGACTTCTAAGAACCTGTTTCAAAATACAAAATGGAAAAAAGGGCTGTGTGATCCCAGTGTGAAGGATCTAGGTTCATTATGAGAAAGAGAGATAGAGACAGAGGGAGAGACAGAGAGACAGAGTGCACTAGCTAGAGCTACCTCAATTACATATTATCTGCTTGTGCCATTATATATACAATTCATTATTGAAGCACATCAGGCATAGCTACAGAATACTAAACAACATATCATATTGTAAAGTGGCTTCTATAGGCATATTTATGAACAATCACAAAAGATAGAGCTACTGACATTTGAGCATGTTCATCTGGGAATCATTTTAATTATTAAGAAATTCAAGATTTCAAAATATGTTTAGAAGGTACCAAATGTGGCCCTAACTTGTTCAATGAGAAAAGGAAGTTGCTATTAAATCAGTAAATATTTCCTACTCTCAACCTCCATTATTCCTAGAATTCATTATTCATTTTAAAAAAACACTAACAGCGTATCAGACATCTAACAAGTTGAGAGTATCTCTCCTACGGCATTCAGAGGTCCTATATCATCCCTATATTACTACCACTCTTATCTTTCAGAAGTCCTGAAGAAATATTTTATTATGAAGTTTAACAAAAGCTATCGGAAGCTAATTTAATTTTTATTGTGGGAAACATTTTGGCATGTGAATCCACATTTCATAAAGACTGAACTGAAGGAATCATACAAGTAATCGGTACACACAATAGTGAAACAATGTAAAAGGTGGGCCTTATAGGAAAACTGAATCTACTTTAGAAATTCCATCCAATAACTCAGAAGTGAAAAAGCTTTCAAAATAAAATCAGAAAGTGTTAAATGTAAATTAATGCCACTCTTTAGATTCCTACATATTCATAATGGAATAATTAACAAAAGACATTATAAACTATGGAAAATCTAATGATATTTTATTTTCAAGCATTCTGTAAGTTATTAATTCACTTAATATTTAACAGAAAATAAAAACCTATTTATTCTTTCTGTTCTTTGCTTATTCAATGAACAAGTAACAAGACACAGTGGTCAAAACCCATAAATACGTAGGCAAAGATAAAGAGTTTATTATGAAGGGAGATGTAGGAATGCAGATTTAAACTATAATTTATTTCCTACTTCTGTTTTCCATTAACTTCCTTTTATCATCACTTTTAAGGAACAATGTACCAGGTATTTTTCTTAGCTAAGACTTTTCTAAATTTAAATTTTGAAGATCTTTTAAAAACCCACATACTGGGCCGGAGGGTTAGCTCAGTGGTTCCGGCGCCTGCCTCGCAAGCGCAAGGTCCTGAGTTCAATCCCCGGAAACCACATACAATGCTGGGCGTGGAGACTCACGCCCACCAGCAATCAACATCACATACCACAATGCCGGGCGTAGTGGCTCACGCCTGTCATCCCAGCACTCGGGAGGCAGGGACAGGAGGATTGCTGAGTTCGCAGCGGCTTGCCTGGGCACCATACTGAGCTCAGGGCCAGCCTGAACTACAAAGCGAGACCCTGTCTCCAAAAAGCAAAAAAAAAAAAACCCA
>PVIC010052724.1:0-12235 GCA_004025085.1 Thryonomys swinderianus | reverse complement strand
CTCGCTTTGTAGTTCAGGCTGGCCCTGAGCTCACTATGGTGCCCAGGCAAGCCACCGCGAACTCAGCAATCCTCCTGTCTCTGCCTCCCGAGTGCTGGGATTACAGGCGTGAGCCACCACGTCCGGCATTGTGGTATGCGGTGTTGATTGTTGGTGGGCGTGTCTCCACACCCAGCATTATATGTGGTTACCGGGGATCAAACTCAGGTCCTTGCACTTGCGAGGCAGGCGCCGGAACCACTGAGCTAACCCTCCGGCCCCACTATGTTTTTTTTTTAATTTCTAATAACTGTCCTCAAAGTACCCGTGTTGATACAGGGCTGCACAGAACCCAATGAAAAGGGAAAAATAACTCCCAACCTGAAAGATATCTGAATTGTTAATTTGCACTCTTAAAATCAAAGTATGGGGCTGGAGGGTTAGCTCAGTGGTTCCGGCGCCTGTCTCGCAAGCGCAAGGTCCTGAGTTCGATCCCCGGAAACCACATAGAATGCTGGGCGTGGAGACTCACGCCCACCAGCAATCAATGCCGCCGCATATGCCGGGCGTGGTGGCCCACGCCTGTCATCCCAGCACTCGGGAGGCAGAGACAAGAGGATTGCTGAGTTCACGGCGGCTTGCCTGGGCTACATAGTGAGCTCAGGGCCAGCCTGAGCTACAAAGCGACACCCTGTCTCAAAAAAAAAAAAAAAAAAAATCAAAGTATGAATACTAGGAACAGTGGAGCTTAAGAGTAGGAAATATTCATTGAGAAAGAAAACTTCTGCCTAAGAGGGACAGTACCAGGAAGTGAAAATGGGTGATCTGGGGACACTACTTCCCAGGAATATATATAGAAGAAAACCAGATGGTGATGATTCAAGGGAGCAAGCCTAACACCAGAACTGCTAAATATCTGAAATACGAAGGTTTCTTCTCCCCCCCCCCCCTCAAAATAGAAGAATTAAATTTAGGAACAACAGAGTTTAAGAGTAGGAAAGAAAGAGTTTAAGAGTGTGAAAGAAAGCTTCTCCCTCGGAGGAACAGAAAATGGACCCAAAAAAGGGGAAACTCATTCAACTCACTTCCCAGGCGGATTTTATGGAGCAAAGCCCTGTGGGGAGGTGGGTTTATGATGGGACAAAATTCTAGCCAACCAGGAACAGGTACAATGAGAAATTACAAAATACACAAAACCAATAAGAGTATAACAAGTGTAATTACTTAGGTAATATTGATGAAATGGGGATCCAATGGAAAAGCAAACCATGCAACAAGTATAGAAGGATTTTCAGTGGGGGATCTTTACTCAAGGGGTAGGTAGGTCAAGATATTGGCCCTTGACTTCTAGAGTATGAAGCCATCTTAAAATATCAATCACTGTTATTTATCCTTCATGGGTGGAGTAGTTTTCTCCTTTTGTAATGTTGACATTCAATACGAATCTCCTTGATTGTCCTCCATGTTGGCTCCTTCCATGTGGGCTTTTTGAGGACCAGCCCTATAACTGCCTACAAGATGTCTAACTACCTTCCCTACCTACAACAGTGGGATTGGTTCATTGTGGTGCCAACTGATAAGATTCATACATTGGACAAATTTATGATTAACCAGTTAGATTGATGTTGATTAAAGGGGAATCCAGTGGGAAAGCAAAACAGGTGAGAAGCACACAAGGATTTTCACTGGTGGATCTTTGTGGAGGAGTGGGTTAAGACCCTGGCCCTCCAAGCAGGTGGTTGATAGGTACATAGAATATCAGTAACTGCTATTTGCCCTATATGGATGGGGTAATTCCTCTCCTTTTGGAATGTTGGCTTTCAGTGAATATCTCAGGATTGTCCTCCACGTTGGCTCCTTGACTGTCCTTCACATTGGCTCCTTTGATATCCTCTATGTTGGCAGTTCAAGGGCAACCCCTTTTCAACTGCCTAGAAGATATCTAGCTTACCTCCATACAACAACAGGATGGAGTTATTGAATCTTTTTGGACCTTAACAATCTCATCAAGCAAAATGTTACTGGTTTCAAGTCTTTATACTTGGAATGCTTTAATAATCAAAGTTAGTATATATTTTTATGATGATGAAACAATTATTCAAGGTTTCTGTAGGACCGTCTAGTATACAGTGCAATGCAGGGAAGTTCATATTGCTCCCCTACTATACTCCCTCTCTACTTGTGTTATCTCATATTTTTTGTTTTTTGGTTTTTTTGGTTTCTTATTATCTTGCATGTGGCTAAAAATATTACTGTTTGATCATGGACATAACTCAGTGGTAGCCTGCCTCCCTGATAAGTGCAAGATCCTGAGTTTGATCCCTTTCTTGTACTGGGAAAGGTAGAAAAGTTAGTGTTGATTTTTCTCTGGAAGTGATAATAAATTTGAATTTCTGATGGAATAAGAAAAAGTATTAGTCTGCATACGATTCAGAAATTCAAAATTTGGGCTGGGGATTTAGCTCTGGTTCCAGTGTCTCCCTTGCGGTCACAAGGTCTCAAGTTCATTTCCCAATGACCACATACCACAGTGCTGGGCGTGGTGTCTCTTGTCTCTAATCCCAATCCTTGGAAGGCAGAGGTAGGAGGATTGCTGTGAATATGAGACTAGGTGTGGTTATATACTTAGTTTGGGGCCAGTCTGAAATACAAAACAAAACTCTGTCTCAAAAAAAAAATTTTGTTTTCCAAGTTTGTTCAAAAGTTCATGAATCTTTTTATACTCCTTTACAGAAATGTGTTCCAAAAACCTGCATAAAAGTTTATTTATTGTAGTCAGTTTAAATACTTATAGTTTTATCTTGCACTTTTTATAACTATCTTATGTGTTATTTATAAAATGTGTCATTGAGGGTTCATAAGGTGTTTACAGTTTCCAGTTCTCTGGTTTATACCTGATACATACTTACATGGAAAATTACTGTTTGTTGTTGTTGTTGTTGTTGTGTTTTTTTTGAGACAGGGTCTCACTTTGTAGTTCAGGCTGGCCCTGAGCTCACTGTGTAGCCCAGGCAAGCCTGGAACTCAGCAATCCTCCTGTCTCTACCTCCCAAATGCTGGGATTATAGGCGTGAGCCACCACGCCCGGCACTGTGGTATGTGGTATTGATTGTTGGTGGGCATGAGTCTCCACGCCCAGCATTGTATGTGGTTACCAGGGATCGAACTCAGGACCTTGCGCTTGCAAGGCAAGCGCCGGAACCACTGAGCTAACCCTCTGGCCCAGAAAATTACTGTATTTTTATGTAGGGTTATTTTCTGTGGTATAGTATCTTACTAATTTTCTTAATTTCTTTTGAAATTTTATTGGTACATTTTATATACACATCAGGATCACACTCAACATCAAGAAGTTGTACCAATGTTAGACATGCCTACTGTTTTCCTATTCCTTTGCCCACCCTACATCCCCTGCTTCCTATATACATAAGCTTTGTTTCCATTTTTACCATCACATTTTGTCTTTCCCATTTTTGTTTCCCCCTAACCCCCTTTCCCTTTGAATATTGTCTATTTCCCAATATCTATCATATATTCAGGAAGTCACTTACATCTTCATTTTCTCCTATCAGAGAAAAGATGGTATTTTCACTTCTGTGACCTATTTATTTCAGTTATGAGTATATCCTGAAGGTATGTGCATTTGAATACAAAAGAATCAAATTTATCGTTCTTCATGGCTAAATAGTGTTCCATGTTATAGAAAAGCAATGTGTTCTCTTTTTTTTTTTTTGAGACAGGATCTTGCTTTTGTAGTTCAGGCTGGCCCTGAGTTCACTATGTAGCCCAGGCAAACCTTGAACTCAGCAATCCTCCAGCCTCTGCCTCCCGAGTGCTAGGATTACAGGCATGAGCCACCATGCCTGGCAGCAACGTGTTCTTTATCCAGTCTCCAATTAGTGGGGATTTGGTTCGTTTCCAAGATTTAGATATCACAAACTGAGCTGCTATAAACATGGGTACACATATGTCACTCTTGATATGAATCTTTTGACTTTTTTGTGTATACCTAGCAAGAGAATAGCAGGGTCAAATAGGACCTGTAATTCTAGTTTTTTGAGAATTTCCATACTGATCTCCATAGTGACTGTACCAGTCAACATTCCCATCAGCAGTGGAGAAGAGCTGCAAATGTCTGGCTGGCATTTGTTGTTGGTTGGTTTTGAGACTGCAGCCATTCTTTGTGGAGTGAGATGAAATCTCGGTGTTTTCAATATGCATCTGTCAAATACCCAGTGATATTGGGTATTTGATATTGAGCATTTCTCCATTTGCTTCTTGCTGCTTTTACTTCTTCTGAAAAGTGTGTGTTCATTTCAGATGCCCATTTTAGAACTGAGTTTTTAAATTGGAAGAGATGAGGCTTTAAAGATCCTTATATATTCTAGATAGTAGGGCTTTGTCTGAGAAACAGCTGGGTTTTTTGTTTTTTGTTTTTTGGGTTTTTTTGAGACAAGGTCTAGCTTTGTAGTATAGGTAGTCCCTGAGCTCACTGTGTAGCTCAGGTCAGCCTTGAACTCAGCAATCCTCCTGCCTCTGCCTCCCGAGAGCTGGGATTACAGGCCTGAGCCACTGCATCCAGCATTGTGGTATGGGGTATTGATTGCTGGTGGAGATGAGTCACCATCCCCAGTATTGTTGTATCTGGTTTGGGGATAGAACTTAGGACCTTATGCTTGCTAGGCAGGCACCAGAACCACTGAGCTAAATCTCTGACTCTAATGATCTTTGTATCTGGTTTTTGGGATGTTTTGTCTTTTTTATTCCTTTGTAGTTGCTGATGTTATCCATTTACTTCCTTGTGTGCTAACTGGGCAATGTTTGTTGCAAGTCTCCTTTTTCCTAGTATTTGAAGCCCTTAGGAGATGGCTGTTTCCTTGGTTTTACTCATTGGATCTGTCATGGCCCTTAAGTAATCTCAGTTCTGGCAAATTATAGCAGGTATTTGAGCAGAAGAATCACATTATCTTCATTGATATACTACAGTTGATATCATTAACAATATCTGACCCAACACAGGAAATGATAAGCTTTGGCAACTACTATCCTGACCTGACACCTTTAACCCCATGAGTTATGTTTGTGACCATATGCCAAAATTTAGAACAACCAGAATTGTGTTTTCACCATGCAGGCCCTTTAGTATAGTACCACTACACTTTGGGAATAAAACATCACTGATGTGTTGGGGTTAAACAGACAGAAGAAGAGTTTAAAAATAAAGTTAGAGGATTTGTAGAGATCACATAGACCTCAGGAACTTTCTGGATGCAAGAGGATAACAGAGGCAAATGGGACAAATATAAAACAAATGCCTAAGAACTGGAGAGTCACTAGAAACTCTGTTTGCCCTCCTGTAATAATATAGAAAGAAGAAAAATTGGGGCAGACTGAAATCCTTCAACTTCTAGGTACTGATTCTGACTAGAATGTAGGAGAGAATGGAAGAACAAGAGGAGAATAGGTATTCCTACCAGCAGCAAGGAAACAGGAGACTATTTTCTTTTAAAAAGAGCAGGTGAGAGGAGAAAAAATGCAAAACTGAACTGATTGACAGAGTAGAGGAATGCAAAAAGAAAGAGGTGAAAAAGAAAAAAAAGAATAACAGCAGTAGCAACATCAAATTTGTAAAACAGCTCAGGGCCAGGTATACTCAGTGATTCTGCTGTCTGGCTTGCAGATACAAGGTTCCAAGTTCAGTTCCTCAGTACCACATACTACAATGCCATGGATGATGGCTCATGCCTATAATCCCAGCTCTCAGAAGGCAGAAGCAAGAGGATTGCTGTGAGTTCATTGTTATCCTGGGCTATACATAGTGAGGTCTGGGCCAGCATGAACTACAAAGAGAGATCCTGTCTAAGGAAAAGAAAAGCTCAAAACATAACCAAAAGAACCCTTCATGATATGAATATGTTTTCTGCTGTAGATGGAATGGGCAGTAGCACACAGATCAAAGCTGATTATTCTCAGGGAGATAGCCATCATCCTTTGGCTAGGTTCTGAGTACAGTGCATAAATTGAACTCAAAAGAACTCCTGCAGGCTTGAACAGTGCAAGAGTCCAGGATCCTTAAGGTGGGACTGACTCTCCCAACTCAATGATGGCTGTGTCAATAGGATTCCCTCAATCTTAAAATGTGTGTGTGTGTGTGTGTGTGTGTGAGAGAGAGAGAGAGAGAGAGACACTATGTATTTGAGATAGTGTCTTGCTTTGTAGTTGAGGCTAGCTCTGAGCTCACTATGTAGCCCAAGCAAGTCTCAAACTCAGCAATCCTGCCTCTGCCTCCTTGACTGCTGGAATTGCAGGCATGAGCCACCATCCCCAGCACACAATATATACTTATAAAAACAAGTGAACAAAAAATAAACCCAGGTTTACCAACCTGTGGCCCACCGTAGGCCCTCAATACTGCAAAAACTGTAAGGTCTTTCTCTTCCCTTTTAGTTCGGTTCTGCCTGGTGAAGTGGAATTCTGAAAACTGACAGATATTACTCTGTAGCTGGGAGGTGCAAACTGAAAATAAAATGTCATTAGCTAGGCATGGTAGCTCTGTCCTGTAATCCCAGCATTCAGGAAGCAGATGCAGAGGCAGAACAGTTGCTGAGTTCATGGCTTGCCTGGCCTATGTAGTAAACTCAGGGCCAGCCTGAACTACAGAGCAAGACCCTGTCTCAAAACAAAACAAAAACAAACAAAATAAATATCATTATTTCTTATTTGCATGATGATTTATAACACTTTAATTGGTGACTTAGCTGACACACTTAGATTTGGTTAATATTACTAAGGTTATTTGTGTATGGCAAATTTAATTGTATTTGTTACCTTTTAAAATATGAAGTCTTCCCAAACACCTCTTTTGCTATTCAGTCCAATTGTTATTTCTGGGGATGGTATTTAAGCTTGTTTCATAACACAATGAATCAATATGTTTAGAATCTCTGTAAGAAAGAGTCCTGAAATTTATGTTTCATTTAAAGGTAAATGCTCATTTTCAACTTGAAAATGTTAAGGTACGTTTAGACTGTACACTAGCAATGTGGGGAGGGCCACTGCCTTTCCAGAGAAATAATCCCTTAAAAGATGACCAGTGAGGGCCGGAGGGTTAGCTCAGTGGTTCCGGCACCTGCCTCGCAAGCGTAAAGTCCTGAGTTCCATCCCCCTGTAACCACATACAATGCTGGGCGTGGAGATTCATGCCCACCAACAATCAATACCCCATACCACAGTGCCAGGCGTGGTGGCTCACGCCTGTAATCCCAGCACTCGGGAGGCAGAGGCAGGAGGATTGCTGAGTTCGAGGCTTGCCTGGGCTACATAGTGAGCTCAGGGCCAGCCTGAACTACAAAGGGAGACCCTGTCTCAAAAAAAAATAATAATAAAATGTGGGCTGAAGGGTTAGCTCAGTGGTTCCAGCGCCTGCCTCACAAGTGCAAGGTCCTGAGTTTGATCCCCGGTAACCACATACAAGACTGGGTGTGGAGACTCATGCCCACCAGCAATCAATACCCCATACCACAGTGCCAGGCGTGGTGGCTCACGCCTGTAATCCCAGCACTCGGGAGGCAGAGGCAGGAGGATTGCTGAGTTCCAGGCTTGCCTGGGCTACATAGTGAGCTCAAGGCCAGCCTGAACTACAAAGCGAGACCCTGTCTCAAAAAAATAAAATAAAATAAAATGACCAGTGAGATATTGAGATATGAGCCCATCAGGTGTTACCACCCAGAAGCACATAGCTCACAGCAGTGCACAAGGGCTAAAGATGATGACCGGGAATCCCAAATCTCCACTAAGGGAAGCATAAAAATATCACTCTCTGACAACTAATCCAAAATTGTTTTTGAAAGTGGCTTTGAAATTTTTACCTCTTTTTTTTTTTTCAGCATTAAAAATTGAACTGAGGGGCCAGAGATTTAGCTCAGTGGTTCTGGCACCTGCCTCGCAATTGAGAGGTCCTGAGTTCAATCCCCAGTAACCACATACAATGAAATTATATTGGGCATGGTGACTCACACCCACCAACAATCAGTACCATGTACCACAATGACTGGCATGGTGGCTCATGCCTGTAATTCCAGCACTCAGGAGGCAGAGACAGGAGGATTGCTGAGTTCGAGGCTTGCCTGGGCTACATAGTGAGCTCAGGGCCAGCCTGAACTACAAAGCAAGACCCTGTCTCAAAAAACAAATAAAGAACTGAAGGGACCAGAGATTTAGCTCAGTGGTTCCTCTGCCTGATTAACAAGCACAAAATCTCTTGTACAATACACAGTAACCACATACAACAATACTGGGCATGGTGACTCATGCCCACCAGCAGTCAGTAGCACGTACAACACTGCCATGTGTGATGGCTCACGCCTGGAACCCCAGCACTTGGGAGGCAGAGGCAGGAGGATTGGTGAGTTTGAGGCTTGCCTTGGCTACATAGTGAACTCAGGGGCAGCCTGAACTACAAAAGCAAGACCCTGTCTCACAAGAAAATAAACAAATAAATAATTGAACTGGGGGAATCCTGAGAGAAAGTTATGAGACAAATCTCCCTAAGTTGAACAGGCAAAAGTAGAACTTGCTATCCTACCTCACCCATCAAGTAGCTGAGATGATTGGCCTGTTCCTGTCACTATGTAGTTCATGCTGGACTTCAACACACACCAGAATGGTAATAAACTCATGGTGATCTTCTTCTGTCAACCTCAGTGTTCTGGGATTATAAATGTGCACTTCCTACTAACCAGATGGCATTCATTTTTTAATGAGAATTTACATAGCTTAGATAATGTTAAGCTACTTCCACATCAACCTTAGCCAAACATCAAAAAGAAAAAAAGTGCTTGTATGTTCATTATTTTATAAGGTAGTTAAGTCATATTGTAGTGCATGTTATAGCGGTCAAAAAAAAAACCTGAATAGGTTTGCATTTTAGAAAATATTTAAAGGATCCTATGTTGAGAAATCTTGGCTGAATTTTGATATGGACTGGGTAAAGGTGGGGTCCTCACCCCCGAGTGACTATGGTATAGTAGTTTAATTATAAAAGATATAATCTCTTGGAACTTCTCTGACTCCTATTGAGAAGAAATGAGATAAATGGTTGAGTGTTTGAAAAAGAAAAGGCAATTCAATTTAAAAAAAAGTTTTTTGCTTCCAAATTATTTTACATCAGAAATGATCCAAGTAAACAGCCTTTTTTTTTTATTTTTTGAGACAGGGTCTCGCTTTGTAGTTCAGGCTGTCTCTGAGCTCACTATGTAGCCTAGGCAAGCTTTGAACTCAGCAATCCTCCTGTCTCTGCCTCCCGATTGCTGGGAATACAGGTGTGAGCCACCATGCCTGGCTAAACAGTCTTTTTATTGTCAAAGAAGTACTAACTAACTGGGTATGGTGGTTGATGCTTGTAATCCCAGCACTTAAAAGACAGATGCAGGAGGATTACTGTATGTTCGAGTCTACCCTGGGCTACATAGTGAGTTCAAGGCCAGCATGAACTACAAAGCAAGACCATGTCTCAAAAAAAAGGGCAGAGGTTACTAACTGTGGGTGTTCTTAGCATCTCTTGAGTACGCTGATGATCTCTAAAGTTAACAGGCTCTGGCTAGCAGCTTTCTTCTGAGTCATATCCTCTGATATTGGGGACTGAACCCTGGTCCTGCAGTATCTTAGGTGAGGTCTCTGTAACTGATGAACAGCAAGACCATAGTTGAAACTTTTGCACTATGAAGTACTATAACTTCTGTCTGGCCTTGGTATTTCACCATCATTATGATTCCTCCCACTTGAACCTCAAGGACAGTGATATGAAACAACTTCAAACTTATTATGTTCTCTTGTCTTTCTACTTAAATAGCTTTTAGAAATGTAGATTATAATTATGAAATTCATGGTAATGAATGTCAAGTCTATTGCTTTGATGATCAAAAATATTTTGAGACCCAGAATTTGAAGAATTGTTCTGGTTTTCTTTCATTTAATAAACATTGAATGATTATATTTCCAAAAATGAATGAATGACAATTCTAGAAATAATGAAACTTGAAGTATAATCTATGGCCTGTGTGAACCATTTGTTAGATATTTGTCTGTCCCCATGTTTGATGAGTAGTGATTTCTAGCCTCCCTTTAAGAGCTCTGATTTAGAGACAGTGCACAAATATACTTTGGGTGACCCTGCAGGGCAACCAATGTTACTCTTCTGTTTTTACTGTGTAAAGTTGCATTGTGACATTAGAATTGCTTTGTGAAAATATGTCTGTGTACTTGGTCTTGTTCATCAATACATGGAATTAATATTTTAAGCAATCAACCTCAACTCCACTTTTGCATGGTGAGTTCATATATATAAAGGCGAGAGTCTCCATCTTTTGTCAGCATATATATATATATATGTGTGATTATGTAGGAGCCAGTGTCCTGGGAAGATGTAGCTGTGATCTTCACCGAGGACGAGTGGGCTGTGCTGAACCCATTCCAAAAGAAGTTGTATAAAGATGTGATGTGTGAAATACATATGCACGTGAGTTCTATAGGTAAGAAGGACATTATTTCCTAATTTATACTGCCAGAAATCATTGATTCTTGTTTATTGTTGCACTCTCATTAAATAAAATAGTGAAATATTTTGAAGAGTATCTCAGGCCTGTTTTTCATATAACATGAATCTAATTGCTATTCATTAATTTGTATATAATAGTGCAGTAACTTTTTTCTACCTCTATGGCTACAATTCAGGAATGACCTGGAACAACCAACAAATTGAAGAGTACCAAAATTCCTCTCACAATCTAAGGTAATTTGTATTAATAAGAAAAAGAAATATTTTGCAAGGGTCACTATGAACAGAATTACAACCAAAGAAATTACTGTTGGGGCCGGAGGGTTAGCTCAGTGGTTCCCGTGCCTGCCTCCCAAGCACAAAGTCCTGAGTTCGATCCCTGGTAACCACATACAATGCTGGGCGTGGTGACTCACGCCCACCAGCAGTCAACCAGCAATCAGCACCACATACCACAGTGCTGGGCGTGGTGGCTCACGCCTGTAATCCCAGCACTCGGGAGGCAGAGACAGGAGGATTGCTGAGTTCGAGGTTTGCCTGGGCTACATAGTGAGCTCAGTGCTAGCCTGAACTACAAAGCGAGACCCTGTCTCAAAAAAAAAAAAAAAAAAGAAATTACTGTTGAGGCCATGTGAAAATTAATCTCACAAAAATTATCTAAATATGCATACAGGTTTCTATGATCTGACAATTGAATACAGAAATATTTCAGTATCAGGAACTAAGTTACTAGTGATATCATGCAAGAAGAGTCTTGATCACTTAAATTGATATGAAAAGCTTTATGTCCAGCATGATGAAAATGTGTGAAATTACATTCAGATGTGCATGGCCATATACAAAAAGGATGAATTTTGATCTTAGAGAAAAACTAATCTTTACGTTATCTATTTATGTACTTACTTGAGTATGAGATGGACATTAACAAAAATTGCTAAACCCTGAAGAATGTTCAAAATGAAAATGAACAATGGTATTTTAATAATTCCAAAATATTCTCCTGATATTTGGTAATGTCATGTGTAAAAAAACTTTTATTTTGTATTTTATTTGTTTATTTTGAGACAGGGTATTGTTTTGTAGTGTGGACTGGCTCTGAGCTTACTATGTAGGCTAGGCTAGTCTTGAACTGTCAGCAGTCCTCCTGCCTATCCCTCCCAAGTGCTGGAATTTCAGGTGTGAGGCACCATGCCCAGCATTGTTGTGTGGTACTGGGGTTGAACTCTGGGTCTTGCTCTTGTAAGGGAGAAGCTGTAAACATTGAGCTAAATCCTTGGCCACATGTTTAAAGATTCTTCCAAGACAACTTCATATATGGTCGCTAGGAGTATAAAATAGAATCCTTGTGATAATCAGTATACATAGGTTTGAAAAAGTAAATCTCACCAGAGTTCAGATTTGATCCAGGCAAACCGTGTATTGTATATTCTGAAAGGATTTAAACTTAATATATCTTATTTACACATGCATAATTCTGCTCAAGCAGGATATACATAGATAGTCACCGTAGGTAAGTTCTGGAAGTAATTCCCAATAGGTAACCTCCAGTAACAGCTTAGACGCCTGTCACTGTGTGCAAGAAAAAGAAAATGTGGTCCATGCTCAGTAAGTTAGTCCTTTCTTATGATCTCACATTTGGACAAGGTGACCCAGCAGGAAAACAAACAGTTCCCCCTGAGCAATTGGAGGATAAAAGACTGT
>PVIC010052723.1:0-12098 GCA_004025085.1 Thryonomys swinderianus | reverse complement strand
TGACTTCTCTGATCGTAGTGTGCATGGTCCCCTGGTCTTAAAATGGAGAAATAACTGAACATTTTGATCCTTCGTACAATCACAATAGTGCATTCAAAAGCCACACTGGTCCTTAGAGGCAGTGCGTGCACGACGCGCCCACGGGGTTCGCATCACCGTTACTCTCCTGTCTTCCTGACAGACTGACCGAGCAGTGGGGGCCACAGCGAGAGCCCTCCCTCGCTCTGAGCTCATTCCGCGGACGCAGAGCCGATCCCTCTCCTTCCTCCCCTCAAGTTCCTGGCTCTGTTTCCTGGATCGCACCAGGATTGCAGATGCAGTGTGCAGGGGGATCATTTTGTCCTTAAAATTGCCGTTTGAAGGCCTGAAGTGGTTGGTTGGACGCTTCCACCGCGTGTGGGGAAGGGAACTGGGAGAGGCAGTCGTGTCCTCAGGGAGGCACTTGCTGTATCATAGTGGCCACTGGGAGCTGAAGTGCACGGGAGATGGCTGGCTGGGTGCACGTGTGGATGAGTAAACGGGTCGGTGGGTGGTTGGGTGTGTGCATGGGTGGGCGGTGTAGACGGATGGATGGAAGGACGGATAGAGATGCTTTCACACAATCTTGGGTACATTTTGACTGTCAATAAGTATCAAATTCTACCGACATTACTGTCCAGGCTCTCTTGGATGTTGACTGACGAAAGTGCCGCAGAGGAGGCTAAATGCTAGTCTAACTCTCTCCAGGGTCCTCGTCTCTCACAAGAGACTCCCTGGAAGTTCCTCTCCTGCTCGTTCCTCTGCACCTTCCCTGGGGCTCCGCGGCGAGGTCAGGCTGCCGGCAGGCCTTGCTTCTGCTCTTGTGTTGAGTTAGAAATGCCCTGTTTGGACTTGTGCCCACCCTCAGGACCCAGATGAGGTGATAGAGCTGGAGATTTAGCTCAGTGGTTCCAGCGCCTGCCTCGCAAGCGCAAGGTCCCTGGTTCAATCCCCAGTAACCACATACAACAATACCAGGGGTGGTGACTCACGCCCACCAGAAGTCAGTACCACATACCACAGTGCCGGGCTTGGTGGCTCAAGCCTGAAATCCCAGCACTTGAGAGGCAGAGGCAGGAGGATTTCTGAGTTCGAGGCTTGCCTGGGATACACAGTGAACTCAGGGCCAGCCTAAACTACAAAGCAAGTCCCTGTCTCAAAAAAAAAAAAAAAAAAAAAAAAGCCTGCACTCTTGAAGAGTTAAGACCTTCTGCCTGCTCATTGTTAGGGTATTTTCTTTAGCTCCTTGTTTAATGGTTATCTTTAGCTCCTTGTTTAATGGTTATCTTTTACTTTGTAATAATTTCTGTCCCGTCAAAAGTATGTGTGACTTGACATTAGAAAATTTGTTGTATTCAACTTTGTCCTCAAATCCGTCTAATGGGTACTGCGTGGCCCCGAGTTCCAGGCCCCCGTGGTCAGGAGGCTTTGGCAGCCATCTTGAGTGAGGGCTCTCGGCTCTGACTGAGGAGATTTGGCCCAGCAGATCCGGTTACCTGTCGGCTCCCGCTCCTGAAGGATGTGCTTGTCACCCGCGGACGGACACAGGACAGCAAAGCCTTTCCCACGAACCCTGAGCGAGCTTCCTTCGAGACCGGCTGTGTCTCCACCCGCCGTCGCAGGCCCTCTCCATCTCCACCCCGTGCAGCAGTCCTCCCCGCTTTGCCACTAGCGGGGCCTCCGCGTGTCTCCCCGGCTGCCCCGTCTCTTCAGGGACGTCAGCCTCTTTCATGAACGCAAAAACTGAGGCGACTCGTCTTCCGAGACCCCTCTTTTCTTCCTGGTTTTTCTTCGGTACTTTGTAGTGACTTTGTTTATTTGCATCCACTTCGGATCCGTCTCCGCCAGCAGAAGCCCCTGCCGTGCGGGGAGGGTGCGGGGAGGGACGGGCCACTCCGTCATGCTGAGCGCGTGGGTCAGCCTTGGGGCGAGCTCCTGAACACGGGAGGCGCAAATGCGCTAAGTCCAAGGTGTCTGTTAACTGTAGCTAAACAGCTTCCCAAGATCAGTCTCGAGACCCATCCAGGGGCCCATCCAGGAGCCGCGGCCCGGGGGTCCGCCGGCATCCTCGGCTGGACGGGCTCGGCGAAGTGCGCTCCTGCAGAGCCGCGTCCTTCCGGCGAGCGCCAGGCGCTTCGCGGGAGCCGGGGCTGCGTGGTGTCTGCGCGCTCAGCCGTGGGAGCCGGCCCGCCGCGTGGACAGACCCGTCCCGGTGGCCGTCTTGGTCTCGGAGAGCCGTCCCTCCAGCATGGCGGCCTGCGCCGCCCCCGCGCCGCCACTGCAGGGCTGTTCCCTGCTCTTTATCCTCACGCTGAGCTCCCGAGCTCCCAGCTCAGCTCAGCGGGCCGCTGTGAGCCCCTGGAAGGAGCGTGCCCACGTGGGGGCCCAGCGGGGCCGCGTGACTCCCGGGTGCCTCTCTGTGCCAGGCGCGGGGACAGAGGAGAGAGAAGTCAGAACCACGAGTGGCCATCGTGGCGCTCACCCCAGACCCCGGGAGGCCTCTGGGAAGCGAGTTTCCTGACGCTCCTGCGCCCTCCGTGACACAGGCCGCGCATTTTTGCTGGGAGCACGGACTGAAACTCGAGGAGGTATTGTTAAGGAGGAAGAGGGAATTTTACAGTTCCTCCTTCCTGCCTAACAAGGCCCCTAGCAAGCACAAGGTCCCTGGTTCGACCCCCGGAGACCCTCCTGCCTAACGGGACCCTGGTCCCGCCTGTTTCTGGTGTTCGTGCTGTTCGGTGCAGTGCGTGGCGTGTCTCAGGGTCCGCAGAGCCGCGCCTGCCGCCCGCGGGAGTCGGGGTGGTGCCCGGAGGGCCTCCCGCCTCCCGCCTCCCGCCCGGACCGGACGCAGTGCGGCCGCGTTCCTCTTCCAGGGTCACACCGAGCATCGGCTTTGCTTCATTTCGCTTAGGCTAACGGTCCACATGCAGACATTCCAGAGGGTCTCTGGCGCGAGCCTCCCGCTGCAGATTTCGGTGGTGACTTCAGGGCGGCGGGAGGAGGACGGCTTGACCTAAAAATCTAAAGCCTGAGCTCCTCAAAGAGGGATCCTCAGTCGTCCGCCATCCTTCTGGAGCACAGGACGTCCATGTTCCTTTTCAACATGTTTTTCCCGTCACTGAGCTTAGCAGGAGCCCGGACGCTCACAGACAGCGCTGCTGTCTGCGTCTTTCCATCCCGCTCTGAGCTGCAGACGGGCAGATTAGTGAAAATTCAGCCTGAGCGCGACAGCCCTTCCTTCCGCGGTCTAACTCCAGAAGCAGCGTGGGCCGGTTCTCGGAAGGAGAGCGTCTCCTCTCTGAGACGTCTACGCCTCCGAACCTCTTCGCCGACAGTCGTTCTGCCCCGTGGTGGGCGGGAGGCGGAGGGCGCCCCTGGCAGGCTGCACTTCCTTCCCCAACCCAGCCCAGCCCGGGCTGCGTGTTCGAGCCCACCGCCCTCTGTCACCGCCGGAAGCGGGTCCTGGGGAGCCGCCCTGAGCTGGTTTTCACACGTGTCTGCCTCGCACGGCCCCTCAGCCCCGCCCCAGTGTCCCGGAAGCAGTCCCGCGTGGGAGTGCCTCTGATCGCGTCCTGTGTGCGAGTAATCTCGGTCGGGGCACGCGTTCTCACAGTCGTGCCGGTGGCCCCGGGTGCCAGTGGACTTGTAAACGGTTTTCTCTTCTCTCCCTCATTTCTAACTGCCTCTCAGGCTGGTGGTTCGACGCCTGTGGCCCCTCCAACCTGAATGGGATGTTCTACGCCGCGGGGCAGAACCACGGGAAGCTGAACGGCATCAAGTGGCACTACTTCAAGGGCCCCAGCTACTCCTTGCGCTCCACCACCATGATGATCCGGCCTCTGGACTTCTGAGGGGCCGCGTGCCAAGCGATCGGCGAAGCGGCCGCGTCTGCAGCAGCCCCCAGACGGGAGCGCAGACAAGAGCTTCTCGGCCAGCAGCCCTGGGCCTCCCGGCGCCAGCTGGTACTTACGGACGCGGCGAGGGCTCTGGGCTCTGCCTCTGGCTTTCCTCTCGGTCCTCCGCGCCATTCGCCGCCGGGCTTACGAAGGGAGGTGCTACCCCGCTGGGCTTCACACTCTGCCGGGTCGACCTCGGGGGTGGAGACGCTTTTCTCGTGGAAAATCAAAAGAAAAGAAAGGCTGCGTGCGAAGAGCGGAAACAGCGGGCCGGGGTCCCTGGAGAAGGGCGAGTAACACCAGTGAGATGTGTCATCTCAGGCAAACCTACTCCGGCTAGCTCGCGCGACCGCACCGTTTGGATAAAGGTGCAAAAGGAGCCGCATCGTCTCCTGCACTGTTGAATGTTGGTGGGTTTCACAGGCTGAGTCCAGTCGTACTTCCGAGCTGCTTTCCACTCACCAGCTTGAAATGTAAATCCCACGGAGTGAGCCGCAGGAGGCGGTGGTGTGCGGAGAACGGCCGTGGCTGGAGGTCAGAGGCCATCGCTCTGGGGCCTCTGCCAAAGGTCATTTTCAGAAAGAGACGGACAGGAACAGCTATGGACAAAACATGTAAAAAATTCAAATTCCTCTCCTAGGCCACAATTTCCATTTACTTTAAAAACTGACTGACTTATATGCAGATATATTTATATCCTGAATAAAGTTTAAAGAATGTGAAATATATCATCAAGTTTGTAAAACAGTATACACGCGTTTAATATTTCCTTTACTGCTCCACAGGAAAGCAGTATCTGAAGGCTGCAAAACACAGAACGGTTCCTGGGCTGCCGACATCGCACTGCCCCGCGTGGGGCACCGCCTGCATCTCCCCGCGGGCCGATGGATCACACACTCGCCCACCGCGCTTGATTCATACATTACTCTTCGTGTTTCCTCCCCCAGGCTGTTTCTGTAGGGTCCCTCTGCTTTTTACATTAACATCAGTGGAGAAAATCGGCACAGCTCTCGCCATGACATGGAAAGGTAACTGTAAAGGTCAGGCGCAGTAAAATCTGGCCGCGAGCGGCTGTCATCTCCTGCGGACACCCGAGGGGCCGTAGCGAGACCCCGCACAGCCTTTGTGGCAGGAGCGCCCTCTGCACACACGCCAGTGTCGCGGTTGCCATAGCAAAAGCTTCAGCTATCAAAACGCGAGTTACCGTAAGACGCGGAAGTGGAGGTAGCTGTGGGCTGTCCTGCCTTGGGAAAGGAAACTGTCCTCCAGCCGTGACACCACAGCCTGGGGCTTCGTGGCATCCCTGTCAGTCCTCAGTGGCTCCTCCGCCGACAGCGTCAAGCTCTGCGCACTTTTAGGAAAAGTCTTAAAGGTGCACCCAGCCTCCTCCCACCTGCAGGGATGTGCGGCCTCAGACCTGCCGTGTGCGCAGGTGTCCACGGGCTCTTCTCTCGCCAGCGGCTCCTCGGTCGCCCGTGACAAGCCCCCACCAGATTCTTAACCTTCCTTTGCTTTCGTGTAAGTGAAAGAAAATGAGTGTTTTGTGTTTGTGTGTCAGAGATTTTCCTTCCTTCCTTTTATCTTCCATTTTCCTTTCTTTCTGCTTTCCTTTCTCCCTTTCATTTTTTTGTCTCGCTGTCTTTAACTTTCTTTTAAACGAAAGTACAGAATCCTTTATTCAAAAAACAGGGAAACCCTCATTAAAGGTACTACAATATAAAGGCTTTTTGTTTCTTCAACTTTTCATTTTTAAAAGTTTGCTATTTAAATTATACAAAGAAAAGAAAATTTAAATTGTTAGCATGAAACTACAGTTCATTTTTATATTGTGCAATAACAATTTAAACAATAAAATCTCTTTCATTCCTTCTTTCTTACAAATTTCTAGATAAAGAATATTATTTCCCAAACCATAGTACGAGAATAACATGAAATAATAGGGAGAAAAAAGAAAATGTATTTTCAATTTTGTAGCTGGCTTTGAAAAATGAAATTCTTTCCAATTATTTATAATAAAGCAGTATAAAATGTGTGATGCCTCATTACATGTGTTGTATAGTACCTACGTGTGTGTAGCAATTTAACATATATATCTTTTGCATTTAATTATTTCAAGATAAAATAATTAGGTATTAGAATCTTGTCTTTATGTTTTTATTTCAGTAAAATTAATGTAGCTTTTATGAGGATTTTTCAAATCACAACATTATTTGATTTAAATAAAAGTCAAAATAACATTTGTGTAATTTCACCTCATTTAAAATATATATTTTGCAGAATTAAAGTTGAGATCTGTGAAAATGTGGAATCGCTGGGGGAACAAAGAACAAGTAAACTAAGACCTCGGTCTCAGAAAGGTCCCGGCCTGGGGTAGGAAGCTTATGGGAACGGGAGCCCCAGACAGGGTCTGCGAGGCGGGCGGACGTCCCGAAGGGTTCTAGTGCTGGGCCATCGCGAGGCCGGCGGCCGGAAGTCCTGGGACCGGGCCCCCCCGGAGGATGTGTGTCCCACATCTGCGTCCACATCTGTTCTGCCGCGCAAGCCGTGGAGTCTGGTCTGGCGGGCCAGGGCGAGAGGAGGGGCTGCAGGGACCCACAGCCCGGCGCCTGGCACACCTCAGCTGCCCCCCAAGCCAGACCTCTGAGTATGTCCGGCTGCGTGCAGGCGAGCGGCCCCAGCCCAGCCCCCGGCCGGTGAGAAGAAGTCTTCAGAAGTGTGCCGTGCACCCGTCTGTCCCCAGGCCCCTTGCAGCAGAGTCCGCGGTCTGTGCGGTGCGCAGGGAGAGTCGTTCCCTCAAGCCTGCGTCAGCGGCGGGCGTGGAGTTTGCTGGCCCTGGAGGGCACAGCTGAAGTGGCCGGCGCCAGGCTGAGCCTGGGTCCCAGGTCCCACGGGGCCCCTGCCTTTGCCGTAGGAGAAGCCCGCCGTGGGCTAGCATACGCCAATAGGCCCCCTGGACCAGGTGCCTCCGGCTGGGTGCCTGACTGGAACCGATGTCTGGCCTGGGTCTTCTGAGCTGAGACGCGCACACCAGCTGGCACGCCCACTCAGAAACACGCTGGACATGGCGCCTAGCACAGAGTCCTGCAGGCCCGGGCCAGTGTACCTCCAGAACTTTATGCGTCCTAAGTTGTTTTCAAGTTCCGTTTTTATTGGTACACATTGGCAGTACATAACAATCACGTTCTTTGTAGGGAGCAGCGTGTGTCCACAACACGGCTAGATTCTTCGTCATGTCCCCTTCCCTCCCTCCCTTTTCATTCCCACGTCTCCTGGCCCCCTTCCCATTTGCAAAAGACCTATCTCTCTGCTACCTACTTTTTATTCTGTTCTCTATTTACTCTGTGGATTCGTCATGTAAGAGAAGCCATGCGATATTCAAGCTTGTGTGTCTGATTTATTTCACGTAGCATTATGATGTCCCAGCACATGTGTTTTCCTGCACGTGCCTCAAGTTCATCCTGGCACTGTGTGTAAAGGCCCTGGTGCCTCAGTTCACAGACTGATTTCTTCCCCAATCCCGGCCGCAGATTCATTCCATGATTCTGACTGCAACCAAAGAAACTGTGCGAAATGTTTCTTTACCCATGTTTTCTCTGTCCACTCGTCTGTCGGTGGCCTCATGGCTCAGCTAGGACAAGTGGCGCTCTGTTGAGAGGCCCAGCGACTGGGCTTCCCGGTCTCTGCAGCCGCCAGCGGCCGGCCCCGAGCCCGTGCTGACCTGCCCCCGGGCCCCTGTCCACACAGACCGCATCTCTGCACGAGCTCTGACCACGTCCAATCTGCAATCCTCGCTGTTTTGGAAGAGGCAGTTTCTTACGCACTCATAATCCCTACACTTCGAGAAAAACTTTATTATCTGCCAAGTAGAGTTGAACTGGTCTGAAAATTAAAAACCTTCTGTGTCTATACAAAATTTAGCACTCAGCTGTGACCACTGTCTTGCAGCTTATTTTCAAACATTAAACTCAGCCCATTCTCCTTGAGAAAAATGTCCAAACTTATGATTTTACTTATCTAGGAATTCAACTGTGTTTTCCTCTGTCCTGGAATCTCCACATGTTGGGGAGGACTCTCTAGCTCTCTCTTCATTTTCCTGTGCCGCTGCGTTCTGCATCGCTCAGTGGCAAAGCCCCTGCAGATGTGTCAGCTGACCGCCGGTCACTGTGTAGGTACCTGTGATGTGCTCAGCACCCAGAGCCTGTGTGCCCACCACGGAACCACCCGTGACAGTATCACGGGGGCCGCGTCCCATACGTGGTCTGTCACAGACAGAAGCATTTTGAGTCCCTGACTGGATATGGAATACATTTTCAAATGACAATTACTCATCTTTCTTCACATGCTTATTATGTTAATGTAAGAATGATGCGTAACAAGTATACGTTTGGGCAGCTTTAGGATGTAAAGTTCCACTGAAGCTTTTCTTCTAGTTGATTTGGGCTTTTTCATAAAAGTAGTTCTTCCAAACCAAGGTTAGCATTTTCTCCTGCATTCTCTGATCATCAGCATACCCGTTGCTGTATGTATATCAGGCGTGTACTGTCAGGGTAGCATGAGGAGGGTTTCCAGGACAGGCTGATGTGAGCCAGTCACCACAACCGTGATTTCTCAAGGGAGAGGGCAGTGAGAAAGGTCCTCGGGGCAAACTCGAGGCAACTCGAGACTTCTAAGGCGCAGGTCGGCGAAGAGCGTTGGAAACAGGTTGGAAAGGCTGGGGAGGGGCAGAAGATCAGGAGGCGGGCCCGTAGGAGCTCGGGAGTCATCGCATCAGCACCGAGGCTGTCTGTCTCCGCGTGGGGCGGGGCGGGCACGGCTGCCGAGTCCCCTCGAGGCGTCATTCGGGCACTGGGAGGGTTCTGAGAGCAGCCTCAGAGCAAAGGCTGAGAGTCCAGACGACAAGAAGGTCGGAAAGAAAGGAGAGAGGAGGAGAACGGGGCGCAGAGCTCGGGCGTTTGGAGTGATCTCCAGCACCGCAGACCTTGCGTCCTGCCCGGTCCAGTGAGTTCGCTTCACAGGCTCCTGTGGCGGCCGACACACTCCGAAGTTTGAGAAGCTTTGGTGAAAAGTATACTTTCAAGGAGACAGATGAGAGTGCAGGGAGGTCAGAGGGAAGGAGGGAGCCGGGCCGGGGCTCTGCCAGCTCCGAGGGTAAGAGCACTCAAGTGGGCTCTCGGGCGAAGGGACGGGAGCTGGAAGGCAGGGCGGAGAGGGTAGCGGACCCTCGATGCCGAGAGCACAGGGCGCCGCCTGGCACAGCAGCAGCAGCGTGCGGCACGGGACGGCGCGCGGGAAAGCCTGGGGCACGGGCAGCACCCGGCGGTGCCCAGAGGTCAGGGCAGCTGGGTCACACGTGGCCAAGCGTACAGAGCTCCTCTTCACTGCGTCCTGTCGACTTAGAATTGGAAATCCAAAGTTTGAGCTCCCTGGTCGGCTTTCACCCTAGTGAGTTCGTGTGTGTGAAAATACGGGACTCCGTTGCACGCTCAGCCTTCAGAGCTTCGCTGTTGCATGCTGGTGCCTTCCAGCATCTCTTGTGCGGCTCGGCCCACAGCGGCCTGGAGCTGGGAACGCACAGGGAGGGCGGCCCCTCCCAGGAGCCTGGTTAAACCTCTACACTCGCCGCAGGGTGACGCTGGGGACGCACCGGGCTTGGCTTCCCGTAGCCGCAGTAGAGACTGTCACCATGAAGCGCGTCACACCGGCCCTGGTCTGCCGGTGCCCAGAGACGCTCTGCCACTGTGCAGGGTGGGAGCTGCCTCTCCAGGCAGCAGTTTATGCACGTGCTTGGCGAGGTTTCGGTGCCAGCGTGCATGGCGGGCCCGGAGGCTGCGGGCCTCACCCCGGGGCTGGGAGGATCTCGCAGAGGACCGAGTCGCTGAGGCGGTTTCCTCAAGCCGAACAGCTTTGCTGGGCCGAGAGCCCTGGCGCCCTCCCGGGGACCCCTGCAGCGTGCGGGGCGCTCTGCTGCCCTGGCAGGCCTCACGCAGAGCCCGACGGGCTCCGAGCCCACGAAGCCCCGTGGCCCTGCGCCCTCCCTGCCTCAGCAGTGCTCACGCCCCTCCGCTGGCTCAGGCCCAGGAGCCCTTTCCTCCCCCGCCGCAGAAGCCAGGCTCCTCGCGCTGGGCGGTCCTGGGCAGCGCTCTGGCCAGTGCCAGGGCACAGCGTCTCCGTGGAGCTGTGTGGCCAGTGGGCAGTTGCGTTTGGGCTCGGCCTTGGGCTGGAAATAGCGGCCACCCGTGTCGAGAACCGATGTGCTGGGCCCGCGGGCGCGCGGAGGCGCCAGTGCAAGCCCGCAGGCTGGTGTGTGCCGGGCTTCAGGTGAGCCCGCCGCGGCGCTTTCCAGGGTCCTGGCGGTCCCCTGCCCGTGAGGCCGTTCCGCCACGCCGACCGCACGCACTTCCTGGCCTCTTGCCAGGCCTGCGGTGGGCCTGCTGGGCGCTGCCGGTGCCTCGTCCGGGCTGCGCTCCACCTGGCCGGTCCACCGGAGCGGCCGCTTTCCCTGGGGCCGCCCCCACCCTGCCCTCCGGCCTCTGCCGCCTCCTCCCCTCGCTCGGCCCCGGCGGAGGGAGCCAGGTCCCTGGGCGAGGCCCTGGAGGACAGGAGCCCTCCGTCTGACCTGAGCTTGGTCCACACCCCGGTGAGGAGCCGTCCCGCCTGCTTCCTGCTCACGCGGGTGCGCGTAGAGGCCTCAGGCGCTCCCTTCTGCGTTCACAGCGCTGGCCCAGCTCTGCCTCCCACCCCCGTCCGCACCGGGCTCATCATGGCTGGCTCTAGAGTGAGAGCGGGAGGTGGTGACCGTCCCTCCCGCTCAGAGGCCATTCCAGGGTCGCCCGGGGTCTAACGCTCCGCGGCTCAAGGCGCACAGAGACCCCCGGGCAGAGGGCAGGGAGCAGCCCGTCGGGGCGAGGTCAGCACACAGCCATGCGAGCTCGCGTCGTGCGTGGGGCTCCGGCACCCGGGGGGCCGGTGGGGACCTCAGAGACCCGGACCGTCGTCTTCCGGCCGGACGTCCTCAGAGTGAGCCGTCTGCGAGCCCGTTCGCAGGTTCCAGCACGGAGCGCGGCTGCTCGCAGACCTGGCCAGGGGCCGCGTCCTCCTCCGTCCAGGGTGGTCGCCCTCTCCGACCGACCGACCAGTGCGAGGCTCCGGCGGGGCGTACACGGCCGGGGAGGAGCATGTGCAGCCGGCTAGGGGCCACACCACCCTCGCCACACCGGCCCTTGGCTCGGCCTTCAGCGGCTTCTCCGTGTGCCCAGTGGCCAGGCCCCCTGTTCTCTCCTAGGAGCAGCACGAACGGGTCTCTGAGTCCTGAACGGGCCGCTGGGCTGGGGCATCCCCGGCCAGCGAGCTGTGTGGGCCGCTCCGTCCCGGCTCTAAACTTCCTGTGTGTGTGTGTGTGTGTGTGTGTGTGTGTGTGTGTGTGTGTGTGTGTGAGAGAGAGAGAGAGAGAGAGACGCTTTCTTCGGGTTTTCGGTTTCTGGACCAGGATTGAGGCGACAAGGACGTGTTGGTTGTTTAGCTGGTTAGTCTGGTTGTTTGGTTAGTAGGTTGGTTAGTTAGTTGACTGATTGGTCAGTTGGTTGGTGGGTTGGTAGGATGATTAGCCATAGTGCGTTAATTAAAACCAGCAGGAACTCAAAATGCTCCACCAAGTCACTTTTTATGAGAGTTTGTGTTTTAAAAACAATGCCTTCCTGCTTTTAAAGAAAAGATTATAAAGACAGATTTCCCCCAAACATCAAAGAGCTCATGTAAAAAGAACATCAGACTATTTATGTGCTAATGAGAATCATGTGGATTACATTTCCTCGAAATTAAAGATTATTTAATATGCAGAAAAACAACCATAAACAAGCACTGGATTGTAGCATAACAAAACCATCTGATACTCGAGATGCCTGGGTCCCCGGAGTGATTAATAGAGTGCCCAGGAAGGCAGTGGCGCTGGGGGCAGCGCAGCCAGGGAGAAGCCAGGCGTGTGCGCTGGCAGAACAAATCCTACCACGTCTTCCTGGGCCGGGGCTGCCGGGGGGCGGGGGGCAGGAAGGAGCCACCTGGAGGAGTCCTGGTGCGTGGGGATCTGGACGCTGTGCTGGCTGGTCTCGTGCAGTTTGTCACGGTTCTGAGGAGGCCAGAAGCAGATGCGATTGGTGCCTGGGGCGTTGGCCGCTGTGCATCGCGGAG
>PVIC010052722.1:0-12058 GCA_004025085.1 Thryonomys swinderianus | reverse complement strand
AATTCTTTATTGGTACAATTTATATACATCTCAAAATCACATATAACATTGGGAAATTTGTACCAGTATATGCCACAAGTTAATTCTCATTATTACCCATATCCCTACCCACTCCCCCCTCCTCCCCCCTTTATACATGCTCTTTTATTTTCTTTCTGTATCATATTTATTCCTTCCCCTCATCACATTCCCACACCAAATTTCCTATAGAAATATTCCCCTCTATAAAAGCTGTCCTACTTTCTAGAACTCATTTGCATCTACAGGTGTTCATGCCAAAGAGAAGATCCGGGAATTGTCTATCTATGATCTATTGATTTCACTTATTAGTATATCCTCCAGATGAGAGACATTTATCTTTGATGGAAGAAGGAAGCATCAAGAGTCACACTGTATCACATTAATCTTCACTTGCGTCTGCCATACCTCACAGTACTCACATTCCACTGACCATATCAAATCGTGTACCTGAGTCTCATGTTTGTGAGTATAGGAGCACATTCCTTGCATGAAAGACACTGTGCCTCACACAGTGTGATACTTGGAAACAATAATGTAATCTATTTTCCCCTAAAATCCACTTTTGCCATATTGGTTTATATACTATGACTTCATTCTTTCTAAAGTTCTTTTTCAACTTGATTCAACTTGATTTCAACATTTGTAGTACATAATGATTGCATTTATTGTGGCAATTTAGAACTTGTACACAATATTCTTAATCCCTTTTATTTTCAACTCCTGTGCATTCTCTGTTTCTTCATTCCCTCCAACTGTTGATGCCTTTCCATTTGCAAAAGCTCTTGTAAGCTTTTTTTTTTTTTTTTTGGAGGGGGGAGGATTCAAACTTCCTAGTAATTTCTAAGATGATACCTGGTGAGTGTATTGTCTTAAATTTGAATGCCTAACAATCTTTTCTGCCTGTTTCTTTCAATAAAAAATAAATACGTGGGTCCAGAAATTTTTTTTTTTGGAATTTATAAAACATTTTATTTTTTTTAATTTTTTAATTTTTTTTTATTTTTTTTGAGACAGGGTCTCACTTTGTAGTTCAGGCTGGCTCTCAGCTTACTATGTAGCCCAGGCAAGCCTCGAACTCAGCAATCCACCTGTCTCTGCCTCCCGAGTACTGGGATGACAGGCGTGAGCCACCACGCTCGGCACTGTGGCACGCGGTATTGATTGTTGGTGGGCGTGAGTCTCCACGCCCAGCATTGTATGTGGTCACCGGGGATTTAACTCAGGACCTGGCGCTTGCGAGGCAGGCGCCGGAACCACTGAGCTAACCCTCTGGCCTTAAAACATTTTTTTATTTTTAGGTTTTTAAAAAATTTTTAATTGAATTCTTTATTGGTACATTTTATGTACAGCTCACAATCACACTCAACATTGGAGAATTTGTACCAGTATATGACATGAGTGAATTCTCAGAGTTATTTTTAATCTGTAAATGTCCTCAATTTTGCTAAATTATTGTAGTATTTGTATCATACAGGAATTTAGGACTAAGATTCTTTCTCAGGGCATACCCTATGTAGGGACAGCTTCATTGACAGTTACTGAATCAGTGTCTGCAGGCATGAACCTAACCAATTATATTTTCTTTCAGAAAGGTTAAGGGCTAATAATTAATTCTCATATTTTTAATTAGGTATTTTTTTAGGTTTAAGGAAGTGAAATCCAATTCCCTTTGATGAATAGAAATTATACAAGGAAAACTTATAACATACACGTGTTTTGAAAAGGTAGTCCTTTAAAAGTGTAGATGAGTCAGACAATGAAAAACTCATACATGTAAGTCATAGCTTCTTTTCCTTTCTGAGATGGTTGGAGGAAAAAATCGCATGTCTGGTAGTGTGTAAAGTGACAAGGTTTGCAGGGTGAAAATGGGATCTTCCTTACAATGTATCTATTAAGAACATTTATCGTAGTAATAACTTCCATTTAATGAAAAAAAAACAGGGGATTTCACTACTTAGAGTTATTATATGGACTCATTTCTTATAAAATATTCTTCTCTTCACAGCAGTGGTATAAAGTAGAGCTCAAGTAATTATGACTGAAGAATGAGAACAACTGCTTCAAGTGCCCTTGCAGAGATGGTTCCTTGCTCTGCGCATGGAGCGAGCCTCTGGGACCGGGGAGATGGATGTGAATGCTCAAGTGCCCAGGCACTTCAATATGCAAGGGGGATTTTCAGCAGGTTTTGAGTTATTGAGTTGCCACTTGTCTCCTCTGAGAACCATAATTCTTAATTATGAGAAAACCATTTTGACGAAGATTGAGAGTGGCAGACAACTAAGTGGGAAAGTTAGCTGTCAGAGGATCAGCTGTTCCCGTTTTTATGAGTTTGGGAGAGTATTTGGGAACAGAGTCCTAATTTTGTAACTATTGCTCTTTAGTAGATTAACTGGTAGTGATTTGGGATGGAGGGTTGTGACATTTCTCCCCAATAAGTTTTTAATCATTCCTAATACAAAAAGTCCATTTGGTTTATTTTTGAAACTCAGCTATTATCTCTGCCAGTGGGAAGCTTGCCCTAAATGGGAGACAGCCAGTCTTCTGCAGTTGTTTGTCCATAGATGGACTCAGATTTCAGAAATGTTTCTGTCAATTACTAGGTGATTAACATTCAGCAAGTTGCTTTACTTTCATGAAGCTGAGTTTACTCACCTATACACAGAGACATAAGTGTACTTAAATTCACTCATCTGCTCTTTGGGTAAGTGTGAAGTCATTACTATACTATCAGATCAAAGCTGTGTATACTAGGGTTGTGAATACTAATAATTAATACTTCATGAGTATTAACCAAGAACAAGCCATTCCAAAAACATCTCTCTTACTCATCTACCTAAAGAGCAAATAGCCTTGTGCCCATTTACAGAAAAGGATTATGTATTTGCAATTTAAGTAACTTTTCAGAATTAAGGAAACTAGGAAACATAGTGTTTAAATTCAAATCAAAGGAGCTTTTAGTTTGGAAGCTAATGTTCTTACCTACTATGTTATAGGAGTACAAAAGACACAACCCCTTCTTGGCATACCCAAAAAGAAAATGTGCAGTGAATGTAAGTAGACCCACAAAATATCCAGGCATGGTAGAAGGACATGCAGTTAATTCCCTGAAATCATTTATTTTGAAATCCGATTTAATGATGAATCTATAAAATTTTTATGCGATGTGTTGGGTTGGTACTGATTTCAGAGACATTAACATCAGCAACACATGAATACTATAATTTAAAAATGCTAACTTTTATCACTTACGTGTAAGATTCATTCTATAAAAACTCATGTTATGGTGTTGTATTATTAGCAGAAATCTTAGCACATGTCTACTATTGAGGAAATATTTAGCCCATGCTACTATTTATACTGGGAGAATCTTTAGACTACTTTAAAGATTCTGACTTTCTAATGACTGATACTGTTGAGAAAATATGCTCATATTATTTTCATTAATCAAGTGCATATTTTAATAAAAACTGAAGTGTGATTTTTATGAGCACATTATGGAGGAGGATGTGATGTATGAAGTGTACTGTAAAAGCAGCAGTAAATCAGAATGAAGCAAATTAAAATGGTTAATTTTTAATGACTTGAAGTTAGGAAAAGATAAAATGAAATTGCAAAGTTTTGAATTGGTAGCACATTCACAAGCCTGAGGACCTAAGTGTACTCCGGTATTTGTATACATTGTGTCCTATTAACTGAAAAGCTGAAGTGGCTTCTGTAAACTATTGCCTTTTGTTACTAAGACAACTTCAAGCCTTTGGACATGAATCATTAACTGCTGATATTGCCCTAAGGACAAATGCTTCTCATCTCCTGGGGCTGCTGGAGATAAAGAAGGGAAAACAATGAGGAAAGGAAAGTGCTTAGTTTTCAGTTTTAGATTATCCAATTATTTCAAGTAGAGAAATATCACTAATAGGGACACAGAATAAGTAGGAAAAGAGGAAGAAAGCATTTCAGTTTCAGGCATGGAATTTTATGCCAATTATAAAAAAAAGTAGCAATCTGTCATTTATTGGTAGCAGGAGACCAGTGAATTGCAAGCCTCCTGTATGTAAGAAATATATGACACACACCCATGGCATCTATATTACTTCTGATGGGAGGACCCCACTTGCAAGCAAAGCCCTTCAGCTATTATTAAGAAATATTTGGTGTTCTTGGCAGGATGAGACTATATAGATTGAAGGGGAAATGTGGTTATATCATCAGATATTTAAATATATTGTTACATTATTCATTGGTTTTGAGTGACTTCCTTTTGTTTTATGTTTCTTTTGTTTCTTGGGTGCTTATTGATAGTGACTTTCACATTTATTGTGTCACATGGAGAGACTGTTACCTACTCCCTGTGGCTTTGCTTTCCATGTAATGAGTGTGTCAGGGATGCTAAATACTTTGTCTTGCAATGTGTGGTCTTTATCTAGATTATGTGGCAGATTTCCTAGGATTATTCTTTGAAATTCTGTTGTCTGTGTGTGTGTGTATATGGATAGGAGAAGTGTCCTTTTATTATTCTCTAATGCCACAGATAACCACAGCCAGTCTGAGTTGTTTAATGTACTCTTATAGTTCTTTTGTAGTCTGTGCTTATGGTAAACAGAAATATAGAGATGGAAGGAAAGAACCAAGACACTGATACTTCTACTGAAATCAAGCGACTTCATCACCCAGAAATTGCTTCCTATAGGTAATGGCTGGGAAGAAATGGACAGCATAGTAATGTTAAGGGCAAAAAAATGACACTGAAATGTTTTGCAAAGTGTTTTGTACAAAGCTATATTTAAGAATTGTAGACAATATCATTGTCACCATCACCATCATCATTTATTGGCCTGACAGTTTGAATTTTCCAGGGTTTCTCAACATCCCTCTTTGAGTTGTGAGGTTCAGTAAGTGGTGGCTGGAAATTCCTTTTGATGTGTCTTCCCTGTGAACCATAAATAAACTAATCGCAATTTATTTGAGTTTTTATCTGACCCTTTTACCTCATTCTTGTGCTCAAAACTTTCCACTTGAGTCAACTCTTAACTCATGGCCCTGTAGGTTTTTCCTGTTTCTTCTCTCTCATCCTCACATTGAATCTCTCTGTGGGTCCTTCCTTTCCTTCATTGGGATATAATCTTTCTTCAAAGAGCAGGAATAAATATTTTCTTTTTTCAAAGAGCTCCATTTTAATACAGCAGTTGCCTTGTTGCACTGATTGGTGGTATTTCATGATAGTTTTCAGACAACAAAAGAGAAAAACATGTTAAATGAAAGGAAGAGGGACTGAATGATCAGATTGCTTTTGTTGGACACAACCTAGTTTGCATAGCAATGGTCTTTGTGCATGGGGAGCTATTAGATGACCATCACTCTGAGAACTTTAGGTGATCTTGGCCTTGAACAGTTTGAAATCCAGCTCTATTATGCAAGGTCACATTGTAAACTGGCAGATCTTTGCCTATTTCTAAATGGTAACCCAAGCAATATTTAGTTTTTGACTTAAGACTTTTTGAAGAAGTGTAGATAGAGGACGGAAGAGTGTAATGACTCCTTATTAAAAGGCTGTTTGGCAAGAATGTAATAAGCACCTGGGTACTTCATAAGAGGAATGATGCAAATGGCTGGAAATAAATCTTAGTTGTAATGAATCTATGGAGGCAACACACAACTCCTTGATCACAGATGTGGGGATTCTCTTCTTATTTCCCTGAAACTTAAGAAAATATTTGGTCCATAAAGGATATTCAGTATACACTCAATAAAGCCATGATTAAATGTAGTATTAACATAGGAAAGGAAATACTGCAAGCAGAATATAGGTGCTTAGGTACCTCTAATGGTTAGTTGGTGACATCTAGTAGAAAAGGTGAGATATCAGAAAATGAGTTTTTTTATGACCCACTTGTGCCTCAGTTAAACCATTTGTATGGGGTCAGAGTTTCATCAATATTCTTAAAGCTTGCACTTTGTGCATGATAATCACTGTGTAAAGTGTGAAGTTTGGAATCCCCTCCCATGTAGTCTGATCCAGTAGCTCTGTGTTAGAGATTAAGAATTTGCATGTTTTACAAGCCCCACAAGTGATTCTGAGGCAAATCATCTATGAACCACTCTGCCAGCTGGTTTTAAAGCTTCTTATGCACCTCAAAAATTCTCATTCTAATCATCCCAAAGCACTAACATTTGTGGAAGATCCTTGATATCCTCAAAGGGTCTTCATTTATGGAGCTGCCCACAGTGCCTTTTTATTCCTCATATACACTCACGGATCTCCAATTTTCCTTTGTGTTCAGCAGAGATTTTCATGCACAGCCACTTCTAAGTTATCAATGGTCAGTCTCTGAGTTGGGTGCCCTTGGGCCAAATTTTAAAAACTAAAATTAGAGTGAAGCCAGAGTCGCACATACAGAGATAACCTTTCGTGCTTAAGGAACTGCTTTCCTTACATGGGCTATGAGTATAGCAAGCATGTGCCTGACCCATTCACTTGGCTGCTGTCCAGCTCAACTCTCCTGCACTTCCTCCTTAGAAACTACCTAGCTTGAGGTCACTGAGTAATATGTCATTTATTTTCCTCCTCTTTCCTTTTTGTATGATTTTTTAGGGATAATTTTGTGGTTTTGTTTTGTTTCGTTTGAGACAGTCTCTTGCTTTGTAGTTCAAGCTGGCCCTGAGCTCACTATGTAGTCCAGGCAAACCTTGAACTCAACAATCCTCCTGCCTCTGCCTTCCGAATGCTGGGATTACAGGTGTGAGCTACCAAACCCCGGGACTATGGTATATTGTGGTATGTGGTTCTGATTGCAGGTGGGTGTGAGACACCACGCTCCGTATTTGTAGTATGTGGTTACAGGGGATTGAACCAGGGACCTTCTGCTTGCTGGGCAGGTGCCGGAACAACTGAGCTAAATCCCCAGCCCCTTTAGGGATACATATTATAATTCTATATTCAGAAATAGTCAATGAATACCAGTAATCCTATTAAATCTCTCTTTTCTCTGAATTACTGGAATTTCTTTTGAAATCTGACAAATCTCTGCAGTCCATGAGGGATTCCTCTCATGTCTTCCATAAGTCACTCTTAACTTCCTGGCTGGTGATGAACTTCTGTAGCATTCTATAAAATCTTGTGTATAAACAGGCTCTGTGACACATTTATCATTTTCATAGGTCTAAGGTTGCAAATACTGTAGTAAGTGTTCATTTCTGTGATATGTTTTGGAAATAAGCACAATGCTAAGGAAGAGAACAGAGCCTGGCACATGGTAAACACCTGTAAGTGCTGCTGGATGAATGGATTGATGGCTGTGTAGGGATATTGAGAAACTTGGGGTCTAGTCCTGACTATACTGCTTATGAGTTCTCGGTTCTTCGGCAACTTACTCAATATTTTGGGAGTTCAGTTTCTTAATCTTTAAACAGAGAATTCAGATTAGGTGGCCGCTGAGAAAGGAGCTGGAAACTATAAATAAAACATCAATTCTGACATAGTTCTAAGTATAATATCCTGGATTGTTATTGTTGCCTATTGAATACTGGCCTTACCTTTCAGCATAGTCTCAGCTGCGGATTCAAAGTAACAGGATCCCAGACTCAAATGACCTAAATAAAAGAATATTTATTCTCTCACATAACAGGAAGATGAGAAGCAGTTCAGGCTTTGTGTTTCAGCAACTCAGCAACTCCACCTGGTAGTGTCTAGCCTCTCTTTTCAGTGATCTTCCACATCAGCTTTGTCCTTATACTGGTTGTTCTGGTGATATTTGTAAATTGATATGTCATATATCTTTCCTCATATCAAACGGGGGAAAAAGGAACATTGTCTAGTCAGCTGCGCAATGCAAATTTTCTTAAATCTGGGCCAAGTAAAGACCTGTGCTGAACCAGGTGAGTGCCTGGAATTTTGGATAGAGAAACTAGATTGGACTGATTATTTGGTATAGAATAAATAGAGGATGTCAACTGCACTGTATCTACTTAAGTTATAGCACATTTATGTGTTTGGTCTTATGTCAACAATGGTGCCTAATACTCTTTATTAATATACTTTATTATGTGTTCTTGTAGTGATGACTAGAAGGCAACAACCTGGAAACTTTTATTTATCTGCTTAAATAGTTACGGGTTAGACTTGCTGTCATGAATGTGGCATCCCAAGAAACTAATTTCAGGTTGGTTACTATATACAAAGCATTGTTGATATATTCCAATTCATTCTTTTTCCTAATTTAGGTATTAATTTAGCCTGACAAATGAAATTATCATTTATAGCATTGATCTATTTTTAGCATCATGTAGAAAAATCTAGGTGAAGTAAACAGCACATTTCTTGATCTAGAATAACAGTGTATCACACAAGAAATAATAATATCTGATATGATAAATTATTTTTAAAAATGGATTTTATTGATACATTTTATATATACTATATGATCACACTTAATATTGACAACTTGTATGTCTACCTGATTCTCATTTTTCCCTTTTTCCCTGCCTCATTACAACCCCTATCTCCTATATACATAAGCTTTGTTTCCCTTTTATTACTATCAAGTTTTTTATTTTCCTTTTTTACTTCCCCTCCCTGCCCTTTCCCTTTTCCTTTTGAACATTTTCTTCTTATTTCAGAATACCTATCATACATTTTAGCATTTATTTACACCTTTGTTTTTTATGCTAGAGAAAAGATGCAGTACACATCTATGTCCTATTTATTTAAATTAGGAATATGTCCTTGAGGTACACCCACTTGCATGTAAATGACTCAAATTTATCATTCTTTGTGGCAGAGTAATATTCCGTTTTATAGAAAAATCACATCTTTATCCAATCCCCTGTTGATGGTCATTTGGGCTATTTCCAAGATTTGGCTATTACAAACTGAGCTGCTATAAACATAGATATACATAAATCACTGTGGTATGATTTTTTTGAGAAGGTAAGTTAGAATGCAAATAAACTATATGATAGATGTCAAAGGAACTGTAACAGTAAGGAGCTCACTACTCAAGGAACTGTAACAGTAAGTAGCTCCCAGGCAGAAAACTTTAGCCAGGGGAGGAGGAGAGCAGCCTTTTACAGGTTTCCATATCAGCACTATTTGGAGTGGTAATTGCAGGGGCTGTCATTAGGTATCTCTTAATAGCTCTCCTAAATGTGGCACTTAAATTTATTTAGTTCCAGGGGTTCTTTGAATAGCCATAACAATTTTTCAAATAGTGGTTTCTCTAAATTAGAAATGTCATTTTTCTTCATTCCAAGAATTTCAATGAACTAATTATTCAAAGCCAAGTGTAATCAAGTACATTTTTTTTTTCCTTCAGCAAGTATGTGTTGCCTGGGCCTGCAAAGAAACACGATGTTGTCATCTGATTGGCTGAATAGAGCTTATAGATGAGGCTGTCAGAAGTTATTGCCAATTTGGCTGCTAAGCTTTCCAAGGACTTGACACAGTACTGGTGGCTTTCATAATAATATTTAATGTCTAGTCTTGGGTTGATCTTCAATTTCCTCAAGTGTTGGTAACACATGGTTTTGTCTGCTTTGCCCTGTGTTGTCACTTTTGTTGATTTCCTTTGATTGAAGAGAGTTTGCAGACATAGCACTTGTTTCAGTGCATTCCTCTTTTTTTCTCACTTCTCCTATGTGCTGGTGTGTGTGTGTCTGTACACAAGCATTTCCAGTAACTTCTCCTTATTGTGGCATTAATATATAAGTGGGCTTTGGGTTGCAGTTTGGGTGTTCATCTCTGAAACATTCACCATCACTGAATATGGTCTCTTCACTTTGAAAAACAATAATTCTTACCTTTAAACATCCCCAAGAACCTCTAGAATAAATCTAGTAGCAAAACATTCACTTTAGGCTTTAAGACTGTGTGTATGGAGGAGCTTATCTCAATCTCCAACTCAGGCCCTTAGCAGCTATTCCAGTCCAGTGTCTGTGAGCAGAGCTGAAGGGGAGAAGAATTTCTCAGCTGTGCCAGCTTCCTCCCAGCAGCATAATCTGGTTTGTGTTTCAGGATGCCTTTCCACTAAAGCTGATCTTCCAATAGCTAATACTCATCTGGTAATTACTATGTAAGGCACTGCCTAATTACTTACGTGTATGTCATATTTAATCTTTATACTCATCTTGCAGTATAGGCATTATTAGAATCTTTCTTTCATCTAGGAGGAAGTTAAAACTAAGTGGAAAATAATAAGTGGCATAGGTGGAACCTCACTCCAGACAACCCAACCCCAAAACTCGCATTCAATCACTGCGTCCAGTTTTTCTAGTTTTATCTCTGCCTGGTACCAATGTGGTGGTGAAGACTCTTTTCCTGGCTCTTCTTCTTGCCCTTCTCATCTATGTCCTGAGTATGCTGGCCTGGGTCTCTAATATTCTATGTATTACATTCAAAGGCTTTAAATCATTAGTTTTTAGAATATAAAATATTCTTAGCTCCAAAGACTTGCAAGTCTATGGATTAGTTCCATTACTCATTCTTTTCAAATTTGACTTTCTTTCTTAACTGAGGATGATTGCAAACTAGTAAATACATGTATTTTCCTTTCTTTCTTTTGCTAAAATGTAAACTAACTTAAATGGGTCATGCTCAATGGAGTTTCCATACACATTAGACATTACTTTTTTCTGTGTTTGACTCTGGCCCCAGGTGGCACGCATCTGTACCTGCAGGATATCTGAGAGCAACTCTCTCGGGATATTTGACAATTCATGGCTGGGGCAAGGTAATGGTTGCAGAGGAGAATATTTTCAGCTAAGTTAGTGCTGAGGTTTGTGAAAAACTAGTTCTAGTTTTTCTATAACTCTATGAATAAGAGGAGTTTGAGAGTTCATGGGGGCTCATGATAATAAATACATGGTATATATTTTCCTCAAGTTTAGTATATTTTCCCTTCAGAGTAGATATTAATGAGGAGGCTATGAGCACTGGATAGTGATAAAGCACTGCCCATCTTATAAATGATACATAGAATCAAATTAAAGGTAAATACAAAGCAAAGAAAAAAAAGTGAGATGAACTAGAAAACTTCAAGCCCACGCTGTGAAAACATTAGTGTAAACATTTTTCTTAAAACAGTGTTACCAGGTGTGGTGGCTCACAACTGTCATCCCAGCACTCAGGAGGCAGAGGCAGGAGGATTGCTGAGTTTGAGGCTTGCCTGGGCTACATAGTGAGCTCAGAGCTAGCATGAACTACAAAGCCAGACCCTGTGTCAAAAAAAAAAAAAAAGCACCTTAAAACAGTGTATAATGCAAATGTAAACTTACGCTATGATTACACATATAAAACACTAAAACAGAATTATAGAACGATTTCAATCTCAACAATAAGCCTGCTGGAAAACAGGTTAGGTAAAACTCTTGGAGACATTTGTTTAGGCAGAGACTTTATGAATAAAACCTCTATAGCACAAGAACTAGCAGAAAGAATCAACAAATGGGATCTCATCCTACTAAAAAGCTTCTGTACAGCAAAAGAAGACACTGGCACTGGTAAAAGACAATGAACAATATGGGAAAAAATCTTTACTAGCTGTTTATCAGACAAAGGGCTATTATCTATAATATATAAAGAACTTAAACAAATCAGCCTCCCCAGGTTTAAAGACCCAATTCAAAAATGGGCATCTGAAATGAAGAGACACTTCTCAGAGGCAAAAGTCAAAGCAGCTAAGAAGCATATGAAGAAATGTTCAACATCACTGGTCATTCGAGAGATGCAAATGAAAACAACACTGAGATTTCATCTCACTCCACAGAGAATGGCCACTATTACAAAATCAACCAACAGTAAATGCTGGGGAGGCTGTGGGGAGAAAGGAACCCTTCTCCACTGTTGGTGAGATTGTAGACTTGTGCAACCATTGTGGAGATCTGTGTGGAGATTCCTCAGAAAACTAGGACTAGAGGTCCCATTCGACTCTGCTATCCCCTTGCTAGGAATATACCCAAAGGAATTTTAAAAATCATATTGGAAAGATAGATGTACACCCTTGTTTATAGTAGCTCAGTTTTTTGTTTTTTTGTTTTTTTTTTTTTT
>PVIC010052721.1:0-12077 GCA_004025085.1 Thryonomys swinderianus | reverse complement strand
AGGGAAGGGAAGGGAAGGGAAGGGAAGGGAAGGGAAGGGAAGGGAAGGGAAAAGAATACTGACTTTGTAGCAGTGAAACTCAGAGTTGCTTTATCAGAATGCCTCTGAGGTCATTATCTTAATGAGGCTGTAAACTGTCTGGAAACCAATGAGAAATCAAAAGTTAGGAGTCAGGTAACCATTTTAGGTAGAAAAAATCATTAAAGCTTTTGTAGTCAGAACCTTTAGATAGAATGGAAAATAGCCTTTCGTTGCCTAGAGCCTTTTCTTTGTTTCTGAGATTCTGGGATGTAATTAGGTTCTCTCTCAGCTTTCCTGATGGGTAGACTAGGATCTGCTTCCTCACATTTGCTGACTTAGGCCACCACTTCAGGTACCTCTGCTTTCCGAGCGCTGAGCTGTGCGACTCTTGTTTGGACCAGTGTTTTGGTGTTGGGAGCTTAAGTCTGTAAACCTCAATGCTGTTCTCAGAGGTTCTCTGGAAATTTTTACAACTCTGTTCTTTTGTTTGGCTGTTTTCAGATATCACGACGACTGGGGGACACTGCTGGAGACAACTTCATTCCTAGTCACTCAATGAACGCTGGGCTTGAAGAATCATGTTAAAATCCAGTCCCAGGCTAAGAACCGTGACATCAGATATATTGATGAGAGTTAGACTCTCTGAATGCTGCAGAAATACTGTAAGTGAAAAAATTATATTTGTTAGGGAATTTTATTATCATATTTCAGTTTATTTTCATTATGAAGGAAATTTTTATTTTTCCAATGGCTATTTATCTATTCAAAATGCAAATTAGTTACGTTGATTTTATTAACAGTACTTTGAAAAATTAAGCAAGCTGAGTTTGCAGAAATACTAACTGTTGTCTTTGCTGCATTTGGTGTGTTTAATTGTGTCCTTTATGAGAATGCATAATTAGGCCTTGGTCTAATTTATGATAAATACAATTAATGCAAATATTTAAAGATAATTAATGACAGCTTCAAAAGAGCAAGATTAATGCATCTACAAAATAGTTAAACAAACTTAAATTTATTGTCTCATTTACCTAGACTAATTTTAAAACGAGTCTTCACTAATGTACCCAAGAACTAAAAAGGGTGAAGAAAGAGGGGGAAAGCTGCTTCTTCAAAAAACTATTGAAATAAAAATCCCATGAGAAGTCAGTGGTTATTCCCTGAATGGATTCAATGTATCCTTAAAACAAAAATTTCTTTACTATGCCATCCTAACTGAATTTAAAAGTAGTAAAATGGAAAGATAAGTAGTTCTGATACCAGTAGGACTGCTCTTTCAATCCTTGGGAGTTTTCCTCACACACATATTTAAGTTAATGCACATTTATTTCCCCTTGTGACTTGTATTATTCTACATCAAGGATGTGCTTTCAGAAAATGATTTGAACAATGTCAGAGTTAGTGCTTCATCTTCAAAATTTCACGTAATAATTAGAAACGCTGTCAAAACTAATTAATCCTTTATTTTTCTTGTTATTTTAAATGCACTCATTCAGAAAAATCTTGTTAAATAATGCCTACAATGTCTTGTAGATCTATAATCATTTTTAAAAATAATAACACATCTCTATAAATGAGAATGGCCAACATTTTAGAGAAAAAAGTGTTTTTTCAAATATATCAATATTGATGAAATGACATTTTTCAACACAATCATTCCAATCCTGGTCACTTAAGAGTTCAAGAATACTACATTAAGTATCAATACTTCTGGGGCAAATTGCTGATGTCTGTAATTTTATTTTTCCAGCTATTTTCATAAACTCCACCTCTTCACAGTTATTGGTGAGTGCCTTTGTTTTCTAGGTTAACTTAATGTTTATATGTAGTATTGCCACATTATCCCCACAATTCATAACACAATGCATACTGCATTTTGAAACAGGATTTCAATGCTAGACTATCAATATGGGTATGTTCTAAAAGTCTATAGTTTCTATGCTTATAAGTCATTTCTTATAGCTTGCCTGAGCTACTTGAGTGCAGCCTAATAAAAAAACTTCTCTATTCCCACCTCAGATCATTCATACAATAAATTTCATAGAATGTTATAGAGTCATTTCCAAAATGGAGCCTCAGAAAAGCCCCAGGACTAGAACCAAGGGCCTATGAATACTATATACTTATCTATGAACGAAAAACAAGAGTACCTCTGATGTAACCCAAATGCAGAAATATTCTATTAATTCTATGGGAGTGTAGGAAAAAGGCAGATTTTGGAAAAAACATCACTCCCAACCTAACAATAATGAAAAGTTACATAAACCACAAAAGATTCCTATAAAGCAAGCATGGAGTCCAAAAATCTAAGGAAGGACAGAATCCTCTACCAGGAAAGGAAGTGGTCACTGATGCAGTTATAACAGAACATTTGACAAAGACACACTGAGCTGCACAGAAGTAAATACAACTTCAGCTAAATGCGTAGCAACTTCTAAAGGCTTTGTGTGGGACAGTATAGGAGTATAAAATTGCTAAAAACTACATTCAAGGCTAGTCTGTAGCCACCACCAGGCTTTTTCCCACTGATACCCATTAGTCAATAAAGAGAATAGGAGTGGGGCCGGAGATTTAGCTTAGTGGTTCCAGCACCTGCCTTGCAAGTGCAAGGTCCTGAGTTCAATCCCTGGTGTCACCAATGCTGGGTGTGGTGACTCACCCACCAGCAATCAATAACACATACCACAGTGCCAGGCATGGTGGCTCACGCCTGTAATACCTGCACTCAGGAAGCAGAGGCAGTAGGATTGCTGAGTTTGAGGCTTGCCTGGGCTATATAGTGAGCTTAGGGCCAGCCTGAACTACAAAGCAAGACCCTGTCTCAAAAAAAAAAAAAAAAAAGAATAGGAGTGAACAAGGCAGAAGACCGAAGAAATTCTCTCTCACTGTTGGACAGCTGGAAGCAACTGCTGCAAAAGAAAAATCCCCAAACCTCATGTCTTCCTCCCCTGTGTAACACAACTCTGAAGCAGGTAGAGAACAACCTCTCAAAGCACAGGTGAAGACCATTGGTTCTACAAAATGAGTGAAATGAAAAGATCCAGCACCCCCACATGGTGGACAGCACCCCATTCCAAACCTGGGCCATTATATCCCTGGTGCTGGAGGAGAACATAACACTGTTCCCTGCAAGACCCCTCAAAGCAAAGTTCAATTGCCACATGGAACAGAAAGACAGGATGGCTGAGACCACCCACCACTGAAATGCAGGGATGGACACTTGGCTGAAGCTGGACTAAGACATGGAGAATCACTCCTGTTCCACACTGGAAGGCACTGAGCATCAAGCAACAGCAATGCACCATTACAAGAGGGGCAAAAAAAAAAAAAAAACACCCGATAAGCGAAGGAAGGCACAGGCAGAAACAATCTAAAAGAGAAGAAAACATTATAAAACCCCTCCAGTTAACCAGCCTCTATCACATGCACAAGGCCATGCTACAGGGATCTGTGACTGCTTATGCACACAGAGAATCTGTAGCAATGACAGCCACAAAATACAAACACTGCTTGAACCCCAAGTATACTGAGACAGAATCCAATATGAATGACCTAGAGGAGGAGGCTCAGCCATTTGTAAGCACAAAAATTATCTCCCTCCATCTCTCCTACTCTGCATGTAATGTGGGCATTCAGAAAATATCTCCTGTTAAGACATTTAGCATTGAGTAGATCAAAACTTCAAGATAAACCAAGATGTTGAAACTATGCACAGGGAATTAAAAATAAGTATGTTTTCTATTTTGATGTCTCTGTTTAAAAGACAGACAAACGTACTCAGAAGTGGAGAATTTCAGCCAGTTGGTGGAAGATCCCAATAAAAATACTAGAAATGATAAAAGTATGGCAAAGAAAAGAAAAGTGCTTTTACAAGGCTCATACACAGTCATAGCCCAAATAAGGAGAGAATCAACAATCGGTTAGACAACACAATAGAAATTCCATAAACCCAAACAAAAAGACAAAAAAGAATGCAAGCCAAACTAAAGAGGCTGCAAGAGCTATGAAATAGTCTAAAATATGTGTACTTATAATCCCAGAAGAGAAGAGGGAAATAGGTAAAACATATATTTTACCCACAATGGATACATATTTTCCAAAAATAAAATAAAACAGCAAAATCCAAGAAATCACCAGAAATCCAAGAAAACACCAAGAAAAATAATAATGACAAATAAGTCACATTCTATATTCATATGGTAAAAATGAAATACAAAGATAAAATCTTTTAAAAGCAATCCAGGAAGAGTCATATTGTCTACAGAAAAGCATAAAGACTGTAAATTGTATTGCCACATGTTAATTGTATATATTCATCAGTTTTGCCATCATATATCTACACATGCACACAGTTTGCATTCATCATAACCCCCATCCTCTGCCCTCACCCTCAGCTTCATGTCCTACCTCTAGCATGCTACTGCTCCCTACGCATCACTACTATGCCTTCCATTTGACCATTTTTATTTTTGTTTAGTTGGATTTTTGTTTTAGTTTCTGCAAATGAACAACAATGTATAGCACTTAACTTTCTGAGTCTGGCTTATTCAAATTAACATCATGTTCTCTAGTTTCATTGACTATGCTGCCACTGATAGGATTTGTTTTTTCTTCATGGTGCAATAATGTTGCATTGTGTACATGAACCATATTTTCCATGTCAGTTTACCTGTTGAAAGACTCGTAGGCTTGTTCCATGCCATAGCTCTTGGGAGCAGTGCCATGGTATACATGGACATGTAGGTGTGTCTTCTCTGTGTTGACTTTATTTCCTATAAATCTATACCAAAGAATGAGAGAGCTAGATTATACAGTAGGGGCATCTTCAGTTTTTTGGGAAACTTCTGTACTATTCTCCCTTGTGGTTGTCTTCACTTATATTCCCACAGTATAGATGAGTTCCTTTTGTATTTCTGTATTATCAGTTGCAATTCCTCCTTTTTCATCTCTAATTTTGTGTCACTTCTTTTTTCTGTATAACTAAATGTCCAGTTATCTTTTCAAAGAACAAGCACTTTGTTTCAGATAAAACTGGACTATACCTGCTCATTTTAATATTTCATTTACTTGGAATACATTTTCCACCCTTTTATTTTCAATCTGTGTGTGTGTCTTTACTCACAAAGTTAGCTTCTTATGGATAGCATATTATTGGGCCTTGGTTATCTGTTTCCTTTTGTTCTATATATATTTAACCTTCCTCCACCTTTTAACTGGAGAAATTAGAACATTTATATGCATACTTAAGTTGTTAAAAGGTATGCACTTATATGTATCATTTTTTATTTTCTTCTAGTTCTTTTAATATTTTTTTACTCATTTGTTCGTCTCTTAATCATGTAATATTGCACTGATACTTGCCCTAGGGGGGAACAAAACCCAGTTAGGTAATAAAACTCTTGGTTGGACTTTAAGATTAGGTCATGTTCTGGAAGATTGCTGCTCACTGAGACTTGGATATAACACTTCCACTTCCAGATACAGGATGACCTTAAGTAACTCTTGTAAGTTTTGTCTTGTGGTCATGCATTGCCTATCTTTGCTTATTTTGGGAGCTATTTCTCTTTTCAATGCATGGTATAGTAATTCTGATTTTTTTTTAGGATTTGGACTACGTCATCCAATTCCCTACTAACCTAGAGTTTCTGCTCAGAAATTTTGTTAATCAAATGTAGTTGCTCTTTAAATGTACTTGTCAATTTCCTTTTTCTTTTAAAATTCTTTCTCATCTTATACAGTAAGTCATCAACTTATAAACTTCTCAGTTACGAACTTTCATGGGTACACTATAAACTCATTCTGTCAGATACAAATGATCCACTTAGAAATGTTCTCAATAGAATTCATTTGTAAGTTGGAAACTTACCACACTTTTGGTAGTTTAATTGTAATATGTAGTACTGAAGATCTTTTCTGTCCATGCCTCAATGGGGTCTATAAACTCGATGTACATCGATGTCTTTGAATGTTTTTCCCAATATTAGGGACATTTTCTTCTTTTATTTTATTGAATCAGTTTTCTAGCCCAATATTCCTTCATGGATATGCTAATGAAGCAGATATTTGATAATTCAGTCCTATCCCCAAGATTTTGAATTGCATATTCAGTATTTTGTTTTTTCTATCTGAATGTGATATTCATAAAGACTTATTGTCAGGATCTGATACTCTTCTTGTGCTCTATCTAGTCTATTTCAACTTAACTTTTTTTTGATCTTTTGAATTCTTCATCTTCAAGATACCTTTTTTATTCTTTTTCAAAGTATTTTCCTTTGCTGAATTTCTCATTCATATACTGCATTGTCTTCCTAATTTCATTTAATTGTTTACCAGTATTCTGTTGAGTCTCCATGAGAATCTTTTTGTAACCATTCTTTTGAGTTGTTTTACCAGGTATTTCACCGATTTAACTTTCTTTGTACTCTGTTTCCATACAGTTATGATCATTTGGAGAAGTTATAATGCCTTGAAGTCCTCTGCATTTCTTTTGTTTCTATGCTGAATATTGTGCACATGTTGAGCCATTATCTTTAGCACTTTGATAGCGTGACCATCATAGTGAACAACAACTAGAGCTGCTGCATTGTTTACTGCTATGGGCAGGGCAACACTAAAACCACAGAGTTGTTTCTCTATGCAATTAATGAGAAATGACCATACATAGCCTAGGGGGAGAGGTGGGAAAAATCACATGAGTGTTCGTGTTCAGTCTCAGTCCTACTATGAGTCTGCATATGAGTGACCATGCCCCTGGCTGACAGGCAGATTCCTGGTGCCACAGTTCTTAAGGGCAGCATACTCTGTTCCCTTCATGTCACAAGATCCATTCTCTATAGTGCAGTGTTCTCAGAGGCTTGCGTCAGGCACTCAACTGAGTCAAGATTTTGTTGTTGTTGTTGTTTGTTTGTTTGTTTTTGCAGAACTGGAGATTGAACTCTGACCCTTGTGCTTCCAAGGTGGGCGCTGTACCACTTGAGCTAAATCCCCAGCCCTTGGTTTTTAAACAAGCTACAAGCTAAACCAGTGCAATGTAGTGTCCCTAAAACAATTGCAACTTACATAATTGGTCCCATATCAGTGTGGCTTCTGGTTTCTGCATCCTGGGTGATGGGTAGGAATATTCCACAGGGGATGATGTGCAGTCTTTCCAAAGCAAGCCTCCTCTGTATATTTTCATTTAACTCTCTAGATAGGCTGCAACCCTGGGGGAATTATGAAAATCTCCAGTAACATATGTCTCCAGTATATGCATTGGTAGAGTTTGCTGAGGATATGTTTTCACACTTTGCTCTGTAAGAGTGAGACTCTCCCTTTCTCAGCTATGGATTTAGGTGATGGGATATTTTCTTCCTCTTACTATATTGTTGTCCTAAGTCTCTGACTTCTATCACGTTTCCTTGTTGGTTTTCAATGTTTCCCCATGATCACTTACTCTGAAATGCAGGTGTTCCTTTGGCTTTTCTTTGAGAGGAACACATTAGTGTTGGATGCCTCTATTCTGTCACTCTGTTTATAGAAGACTTCTTTAAAAGTATATAAAATAGGGACCAAGTATTTAGCTCAGTGGTTCTGGAGTCTGCTTTGCAAGCAGGCACAAGGTCCTGAGTTTGATCATTCATACCACAAACCACAGTGCCAGACATGGTGGCTCATGCCTGTAATCCCAGCACTTGGGAGGCAGAGGCAGGAAAATTGCTGTGAGTTTGAGGCTTGCCTGGGCTACATAGTGAGCTCAGGGCCAGCCTGAACTACAAAGTGAGACCCTGTCTCAAAAATAAATATGTATAAGGGTAAAAATGAGAATTAACTCATGTCATATACTGGTACAGTGTTGAGTGTGATTGTGAGCTGTCTGTAAAATGTACCAATAAAGAATTAATTTTTAAAATATATGTAAATCAGAAAATTATTAGATACTATTAAAGTATACAAGCTGAGAATTTAGCTCAGTGGCACCACACCTGCCTTGCAAGCTCAAGGTAGTGAGTTCAATCCCTGGTAGTAGAAAAAAAAAGAGATACCACTAAAGTATTAAAAGATGAAAATCAGAATTGATATAATATTAATTTTCAAAAGCAGGATTCAAATTAATATAGACTTCAACAATAATATCAAATAAGCAAAATATGAATAGAAAAGAGACCAAAAGCACATATATACCAAAATATTAATTGAGTTGGGAAATTATGGAAGATTACTTTCTCTTCTATGTATCAGGATATTACAAAGATTCTATACTCATAATGCATTGCTTTGGGATAAAAATGAGTAAAAATTCTTTCTAATTGATTAAGCACAACAGAAAAGATGAATAGATTTCTCATTGCCCTTCCCAGTTCTTTATCTGAAAGTTTTATGTACCTGACAATGACAATGTCTTATGAAGAGCAAAACATATATACTTTAGTCAACCTTAAAATACTGTTTTTGTAAAGGAGACTAATGGGATTTGAATCTTTTTCCTTGTCTGATTTGGAGAGTGTTTTGCTGCCTGATGTTTCTACCTTCCAATATAAAGTATTCACAATTTAGGTTGCTGTAGAAACACATATATTAGAAAACTCACACAGTAGCTATAGAATATTAAGCAGAGGCAAAGGGTATACTGTACATGCATCTGACTTAAGATTCTCTTCTGAAGGGCACTGGTCTTTGAATAGTATTGACAGGAAAGGTGATGTCCCTTGAACTCATAAAAAACAATCCTTTCAGTCACTGCTGAGTTACTGATCACAGCAACTGGACCTCACAAACACTTTCTTGATGTTTACATTTAAATTTCTCCATACTCTTATAATAGCTGCACACTTCAAAAGTATTTTGCCTTGTAAAGTAAGGGACCTGGTGACCCATGGCTTGGTTTGCAAGTGACTGATATTCCTACCTTCAGTCCCTGATATGAAGTCAGACTGTGAAACCTGGTGATTATGAGCTCGTGACAAACTGGCAGACAAAACTGGCAAACAGTTGAAAGAAGAGGAAGTAACCTCAGCACTGTTCCCTCTGGAGTCAGTGGATGGCCTGAATTCTTCTGTAGGTAAAGGACAATGTTGCAATTCCAGACCACCAAGGCAAACTTGTGCCATCGATAGTTTAATGTTAATACAGCATTCCAAAGCAAGCTCCATACTGTTCCACTGCACATCATTTCTGCCCTCTCTGGTTTCACCTTCACCTTAGTGAAGTCCCTGTCATGCTCTTCAACCTTATTTTGTTAGCACTGATATTCTTGGCTTCTTGGTGGTTGCTTCCATAACCAACCTAGTGAAGAGCTGGAGAAAACTTAGGTTAAAAATTATTAAATAATTTATTATTTTTTCATCTGTACCATAGTTTTATCTCTCTTCTTTCCAACACTGCAAATGTTTCAGTTTTCCATATAAGACTCAAAATCTTTTTATGCATTCTAGACCCTCGTTCCTCAAATTGTCACTGCAGACCATCTGCCCCGGTGTTACCTGAGAACATGTTGTAAATGAGAAGATCTCAGGAGCTGCAGAATCAGAAGACGCATTTTAAGAATGTGATCTGCAGGCGTGCATCCTAAAAGAGCACTGAGCTCAGTCCTTGGAAGCTGGCTTCTTGTTGGACTGTGAATCAGTCCACTAATGAGTTTACAGTTAAGTGTGGTGTTGGTTGAGCAGAGCCTGGTGGGGAGAGGTTGGTCACCGGAAGTATGTCCTGGAGGATCTGTGCCCCTCTCCTCCTTGACTTCCCCTCTCTGCTGCCTCTGCGGTGTTCTGCTGCTGTGCCACACTGCCTTGGGGCCAGCTAACTGTGGACTGAACCCTGTACCAACGGTGAGCTAGGAAAACTTCTCCTCCTTTAAGTTGTAGGGCAAGTATTGTGTCACAGAAAGGAGAAAGTAACTAAGGCAGATTGATTTGAGCTAAATTTTTCAGAAATAAATAATAATCAAAGTGTAAAGCCTAAAACAATGAATATATGTCTACACCATCACGATTCTTTTCTATTAGCACAAATTAGTATCTGTAAGTCGTTCCTTGGTTTGTTAGTTTGGATTTTTTGTTGTTGTTTTAGTTTTAGTATGTTTGTTTTTGTACCAGAGATCTAACACATGACCTTGCTGTTGTGAGGCAGACACTGAAACCACTGAGCTAAATCCCCAGCCCTGTAAATCATTCCTATAAATGGAAATTTAAGAAGCACAGGAATTTAAAGATACAGTAACACTCTAGTATTTAAATTATCCATGCTAAATAAAGGAACTATCTAATTTTATTTTAATTCAAAAAATATTTCATAAACTTTACAACAAATAAGGTAAATATCCAGGAATTTGACATTCAATAGGAAATAAAATAGGGACAATGCCAGCTCTTGTGGATCCATGATACTTGCTCTCTACATTTTAAAGTAGATCTTACTGTATATTTAATGGAAATATAGTGCTGGAATAAAATAGTATGCACATTCAACCGTTAGTATCACTAGAGACCTATTACCATTGAATAGTTTTCTCAGAATGTAAGATTTAAATATAAAGTAGAAGGCATTATAAATTATTTATATATCATCTCACCTTCATGCCTAATACTATTTTTATATGAATGAAAAATATCATCTTCAAATTTTAGTCGGTACAAAATGAGGTAAAATTCCTTCCCCAGGAAGCATGTAAGCTGATTTTATCTCTCAAAACATTTTTGGTTTTTTTACAATTTGAATTCCTTCAAGGTGTGTAGGTGTGTATGCATGTGCATGTGTGGGTGCATATAGACACATGTGCAAATACTCCCACTCCCCAAATGCTCCAAGTTCAGGCCAATAAATTTCTTTTTTGTAGATATTTTATTGACAGCTAACATAAAATGACAAGTCTTAAATGTACACCTCAAAGTATTTTTAAATGAATATATGTAACTATTGAAATTAAAATATTGCCAGTACCCCCTAATACTTTTTATGCTCCCTTCCAGAATTTCTTGCACCCAAACTAACCACTAATCTAACTTCTGTCCCCCAAGATCAATGTGTTTTTAATTAGAAATGTAAAATAAAGGATATACTCTTCTACAGTTGTGTTTTCTTGCTCAGAATTGCACCCCTAAGATGCACCTCTTTGTCAATAAATATTATATATGTAATTATATATAATATACTACAATAAATTATAATATATATTTTAACCATTTAATATAATATATTTAATATATTATATATTTAATATAATATATTCAACCATTTAGTATAATATATATTTAATATATTATATATGTAATATAACATATATTTAACCATGATCATTGGAATATTTCTAATTTAAGATCATAGAAGATAATGCCATATAAATGCATTTTGATCCACATTTTTTTTTTGTGGTACTGGGGATCGAACTCAGGCCCTTGTGCATCCAAGGTTGGCACGGTACCACTTGAGCTAAATCCCCAGCCCCTTGATCCACATTTTTACTGACTGCTATCAGGCATGTTTCCAGGAGGAGAATTATAGGACAGTGCATGTGTTAATGTAAATACTGCTAAGAAATTTCTGAAAGTAATTCTATCAATATATTCTCCAACCAGCATCATTTGATGGAGTTGTTGCACATCTTTGAGGACATTTAATTTTGTCAGAATTTTTTCCTTTGACACTAAGTATCCTTGAGGAAATGTAATGATGGCCCTTCTTAACTTTAGTTTGCATTTAAGTTACATTTTAAGCAACTTGTTATTACTTACAAATATTCTCACATCCTTCTTTGGGGATGTTTTACCCTTGCATGTGTGGTTGCTTTGAGTTTTTTACAAATTGCAGAGTTTTTCTGGATATTTTCTTTGCCTCTGCACAGTGGGCTTCCATAAGTCATGCCATTCAGTAAAAAAAAAGAAAAATTACACTTAATTTTAAAAATCCAAAATCCTGGGCCAAAGACTTAGCTCAGTGGTTCCAGCACCTGTCTAGCAAGCACAAAGTCCCTGGTTCGACCCTGGTAACCACGTAAAATACCAGGTGTGGTGACTCATGCCCACCAGCAATCAGTACCACACACCACAATGCCAGGCGTGGTGACTCACGCCTGTAATCCCAGCACT
>PVIC010052720.1:0-12079 GCA_004025085.1 Thryonomys swinderianus | reverse complement strand
CACACACACACACACACACACACACACACACACACATTCTGCAGAGGACTCTTAAGATACCAGGACAGCAGAGTGACAAGATGGGAGGTACTTGGATCATGGAGTGACCGTGTGATCGGAAGGCCTGTTCCCTATCTTCTACACTGATATACTTTTTTTTTTGAGACAGGGTCTCGCTTTGTAGTTCAGGCTGGCCCTGAGCTCACTATGGAGCCCAGGCAAACCTCGAACTCACAGCAATCCTCTGGCTTCTGCCTCCTGAGTGCTGGGATGACAGGCGTGAGCCACCACGCCCAGCATTGTTGTATGTGGTTACCGGGATCGAACTCAGGACCTTGTGCTTGTGAGGCAGGCGCCGGAACCACTGAGCTAAATCTCCAGCCCTGATATACTTTTTTTTGAAGAGGGGTCCTTGCTGTATTGCCCTGGTTTGCCTTAAAGTCCCAGGCGCAGCAATTTTCCTGCCCCAGCCTCTTGGGATGACAGGCATGTGCTCCGTGCCTGGTTCCAACTGGAAGCAGGAGTGAGAAATAGGTCTCCTGAGCAGTGAAGCTGGCCAGCAGTGGATGTTCATGGAAGGTGACTCTGGAGCTGTACCTTGTCTTACAATCTCTTTCTCCGGCCCCGCAGTGGCACAGACCCTGTCCGAAAATACCCTGACCGGGAGGCTGAGAGCCAAGAAGAGGAGAAGGCAGCCGGGTGAGAGCCAGGGCACCGTGGGGAGTCTCCCTGGGGAGGATGCTCCTACCTTGTCCAGGTAGATGATGAGAGTGTTCTTGTTGCCGAAGGCTTTGTCCATCTCGTACTTAGAGATGTATCTGTCCACGCCGGTGGTCAGCTGGGGGAGGGTGGGTGGAAACCTTTTCTAGATCTGTCCTTGAACCCTCCTCCAGACCCCAGGACCCTTGTCCCCAAAACGTTCCTACCTGCTTGAGGTCATCTGTGTCAGGAACAAAGCCGGTCATCATGGATATGTCCAGGATGGACATGGTGGCGTCCTGGTCTCCTAAGTACCTGGACGGGGTGAGGAGAAGTGTGCCGGGTCTCAGTAGGGGCCTCTTCCAGGCCGTGTCCCTGAAGGAGGGGCTCTGACCAGCGATCAAATCTTTTCATTCCCCCCAGTTCCCAAACACATGTTTAAGTGTAGAACACACTTCTCCAAGGGCAAAAGATGGAAATACAGCTTAATGGTCGAGGCCATGAGGACTTCAGGCTCCGAATCCAAGGGAATGGACTTAAACCCTGGCTTTCTATAACTCCGTTGAGACACTTAATCCTCCTGCGCCGCAGTTCTTCTTTGAAATAAACACCACAGAAGCAGTCAGGAGGCAGACGCCAGAACCACCGAGCTAAATCCCCAGCCACCAAGACATTAGAACAGAGATGGAGACAAAGGGACGGAAAAGGCCTGGAGCACTTGTGAGGTTCTGAGTCCCATCCCCAGCACTGCTGAAAATAAAAGGGGAGGGGGTTCTTCTTAAAGGCAGGGGTACGGCCAAGAGGAACCCGGTGGCCAGCTTCTCACCTGGTGCAGATGCCAAGGATCATGGTGCTCTTGGCATCCTGAGGCTTCTTGACTAGAAACGCAGGAGAGAGAAAGATGAGAGGCCCCCGGGTGCTGCTCCAGGAGCGCAGAGGTGGGGAAAGAGGACAGAAGAGGCCTTTACTCCTCTTACCTGTATCAGGGGCTGGACTTATGGTGACCCTGAGGTCAAACTTCTTGCAGGTGACTTTGCCCTTAACTTTGGCATGATACATTGTCACCACCTAGAGACAGAGCGAGACAGAGCCCTGCAGGACCAGAGATGGCTGAGGGCAAGGAGGGTCCCCTGCGGCGGGGGCCAGAGAAGCTCCGAGGCCTTACCGACAACGTGCCTTGGCCTTTCCCTTTAGCTGTTAACGTGAAGCCCTCGTTTTGCTTGGTCTGCAGAGGACAGGAGAGAAGGCAAAGCCTTGGGAGCCGAGTCCTTCCCGAGCACGCGTCCGGTGGCCCCCGCCACCCGCCTGGCTCCTGGCAAACCCTGCTTGGCATGATGGGCGACGGTGCCTAGCACTCCGCTGAGCAGCCGTACCTCTTCGGACCGCAGGAGGCTGCCGGTTTCCCAGAGGAGGCGATGCTTGACCTGGGAGCTGCGGCTGGGCAGCTGCAGGGCCACCTCCATGTTCAGGTCCTTGTGATCGGGAACGTCTGTTTGGTACTGGGCCAGCGCCTGGAACACCATGAAGGTGGCCTGGATGCCAAGAGAGGGAGGAGGCGGAGTTAGCAGCCTGAGAGACGGGTTAGGCCCCACTGGGGTGAAGATCGGGGGACAGTCCGGGCAGGAAGACGACGCCTCCGACCTGCCCTAGGGGTGAGCTTGGGAAGCGCTGGATGCTGCGCGTTTGTCCCGGACCTCCGTGACAGAGAGGGGCTCGGATTTGCTCCGTCTGTGGCCTAGAACCCGTCAGCAAATGAGGGTGAGACTGCAGGTCACTGGACATGGAGGACAGGTTCTAGAACTCTCCAAAGTACCGAGGCTTAGACTAGAAGCTGGAGATGCTAAGAGCTTAGCTAGCACCCACCAGAAAATCCAGCTCTAAGACTGAAAGCTTAGAAATACTGACAGTGTGGTCTAGAACCACCCAGAGGAGAGTCTTAGGCCAGGGCTCAGGGACTCTCAAAAGTGTCTAAAATATACTCATGAAAAAAAGAGAAAAGAATACAATTAGACCCTGGGGACACTGAATCCAAGAGCAACACTGAGAATTTGACTGAGAGCCCTCCGGAAAGGAAGGTGGCCGAACTGGAGGCTGAAGCTACGGGGTGGGGGAGGCTTGGACAGCGTCCCCGGGGAGCTCGGAGCCCAGCAGGGGGACAGAGAGCCACTGGGAGCCCAGTGGAACAAGGGACCGCTCGAGAATCCATCAAAGGGAGAGGAAGTCTGACCCTGGAGCCCAGGGGCAGCGGGGGGCTCCGAACAGAGCCCGGGCCACCCAGACTGCAGTCTCGAGCCTGGACACGGGTCCTCCACGTCCCCGTGACCCTCGCGGCTTTGGGGCAGAGGAGCTGCCTGTCTGAGTGCCAGGGTCCCTCAGGGAGGCCAGGGCAGGCTGAGGAGTGGGCGTGAGATGCCTGGGGTGGCGGCCCTTGCCTGAGTGGAGCCGTAGCCGCCGCCGTAGTATCTCTGCTCATTGAGCCAGCGGGCGACCGGAGGCACAGAGTCAAAGTCCCTCAGCTGCAGCAGGGCGAGCAGGGCGTAGGATGTGGCCTCCACGTTGTACAGCTTCTGGCCAGCCTCCTCCCAGCGGTTCTTCTCTGCAAAGCGAACAGCCCCAGGCCAACACTCACCGTCCGTCCCTCCAGCGGGGCCTCGCTCTCAGCCGGCCGGCTCCCGCCTGTCCTAGCTCAGCCTTCAGCCTCAGGCTCGCGTGCCCGCTGTGGCCGCCCCTACCTGTGGCCGCGCTCCTGAATTTCTCCAGCGGGGCCCCGTCCAGCTTCTCCAGCAGGGCCAGGGCGTAGCCGGCAATGGCCACGGTGTACGGTCTCTGCAGGTTTTCGTATCTGGAGGCAATGTAATCTCCAGCTTTGGTGATGCTGTTCGGCAGGCTCTGTAGGGAAAAGGCAGGGAGTCCTGGTCAGGTGGGCTCTGTGTGTCCCTGAAGGTGAGACCTGCTTGCAAAATAAGCACTGGTCGTTGCCACCATGCAGAGGACGGACCCTCCCTGTGCCCTTGCTAGGCGCCTGCTCTCTAATGGCCGCGGGTAAGGCAAGGTGATTGGGGCTGGCAGTTTTGCCCTCTGGTTTTCAAGGCTGTTTGTTTTCTGGTTAGGTCCTTCCTGTGGGGGAACACACATCACTGGTAGAGACCATCTTTGGGGCACTGGGGTCATGTTGTCCTTGAGCCGTCTCTGTCTGCTTTTGAGGGTTTTTCAAACATTTTAGCCCGAGCCATTTCAGGTGCCCGAGCCACCCACACACACTCTGGTGGGCTAGTAAATGTGCAGCACGGCTCTCTGCCAAGGGGCTGATGCCAGCCCTCACGTACGAGGGCTGCCACTCCTGGGCATGAACGGATTTCCAGGGAGCCACTGTCCAAGTGCCAGTGGAGCATCGCTGAGCAAAGTGTTGGCAGAAGCTCCAGCTGGCGAGGGATATTGGTAAGGGGCAGGTTGGGCGGCCGCTGGGGACACTGCTCTGCCCCAGGCCAGTAACAGCATGTTCCTGTCCTGTCCTCGCCCTGAACCTCAAGAAGTGCTAAGGACCCAGTGATTGGTCCAAAAACCACCTAGTGCGCAGGTGCGAACACGCCCCCCTCTGAAGTGGGCGTGGCGCCCCCCCCCCCCCCCGAGACTCCAAGGGCACTTACATTGACTTGCTGTTCGCAGATCGCCTTCGCCTGCTGCAGCGCGATGAGCACGAAGGCGGTGAGGGACACATCGGCCTCGTGGGTGTTCCGGAAGCCACCCTGGAAGGGAGCAGAAAGCGGGGTGGGCACCGTGCCAGTCATGGTCCCTGCAGAATCAGAGTCTGGGCAGGGTGGGGCGCCTTCTGGGGCTCCTCTCCCCCCAGGAAGGTCAAATTCTTTTTTTTTTTTTTAAATAAATATAGTTTTCATTTTCCTATGTACTGCGGATTGAAGCCCTGCCTTTCACACTGAATTCCATGCCCGGGCTTTTTAATTTTTTATTTTGACACAGGGTGCTATGCGGACGAGAAGCCAGCAGTGAATGCACTGTGGAGTGGGCTCAGTTGGGGAGGTTGGAAGGCTGTCCCCGAGGAGTTGGAACTGGAGCTCTGGTCTCCAGAGCAGGAGTCCTCTGTGGAAGAGGGCCGGAGGTCGCACCCCAGGCGGCAGTCCTCGCTGGTGGAAAGCCCCGGGGCAGAACAGCGCGGCTTCGAAGTGGAAAGACGAAAGGCTGCACGGCTGGAATCCCGAGCGTCAGACAACTGCGCCCACTGGCAGCTTGAGGGCACCTTAGCGCCACTTGGGAAGGCGGGGTGTTAGAACTCAGAATTCTGCCGGGGATTTAGCTCAAGTGGTACTGCACCTACCTTGGAAGCACAAGGGCCTGGGTTTGATCCTCGGTACCACCAAAAACAAAACAAAACACAGACGCAAAACACCCTCAGAATTCCAAGGTCAGTAACAGGTCTGGGGTCCAGTCTCAGAATATACGTTTCCGATAACTCTGTGGCTGAGGTCGCCGCTGGCTGGAGGACCGCACTTGGAGAACCACTACTCCAAGGAGTCCTGTGCTTATTTACAGAGCCATAGGGAGCCTCGGGGCCTCGGGACTCTCCGAGGAGGAACTTTCAGATTGAAATAGAGCTTCCCATTGGCTCCAGCAGCCCGGACAAGAGGCAGAGCCCAGGAAACAGGGAACCAGAAGCAGCTGTGGAAGGGTCTCTCACTGAGGGGAGTGGGGACGCCTCAGACCCTGGCTGGCCTCGGGGATGCGAGAAGCGGACAGTTCAAAGCCACCTTCGGTCAGCTGAGCTGGGCAGAGGTTGGAGATAGATTGGATTGGGCTGGATCAGATGTGATCACTTTGGTTTGGTGAGAGACTTATGTATTTCTGAACAGGAGGCCATGCATTTTCATTTGAAGTAGACTCCAGATATCTATTCTCTCTCTTTCTCTCTCTCTCAGTATAAAGAGATTTATTAGGCACAATTTATAAGCACACTGAAAGAAACAGAGCACAGGACTTTAAGAGAGGAACACACCATTGTCTAGAGCTGAGAATATTTGTGTGCTTTGGGCACTGGAAATCTGTGAAATTTGGGAACTGATAGAAAGCTTGGATTTGGTTTACAGGAAAAAGTGATGGCCACCATACAGGTAGGAAGATAATGGTTCATCTTACAGGGGAATGGTAGGGCCTGGCCCACTGTATGTATATGAATTTATATGTATTTATATTTATAAATTTATATTAAATTTATATTTATAATTATATATGGTGGGCAATCTAAGCTGTTTTAACTAAAAAAAACATTCTTTGAAACTTTGGGCTGACCTCTCTCTCTCTCTCTCTCTTTGCGGATGGAACCCAGAACCTTTTCACTGAGCTACCTCTCCAGCCCCTTTCTACTTTTTGTTTTGATCCAAGTTCTCAGTACATCGCCCAGGCTGGGCTTGAACGTGTCATCCTCCTACCTCAGCCTCCCAGAGCCCTGGGATGACAGGTGTTCGCCTCTACGCCCAGCTGGGTCTCTGGTTTTTCGCAACGTTGAAGTGGCCTTTCTATCCCTGCCCCCCTCTCCCACGTTCACAAGGTCAACCGGGCAGGGACGGATCCCAGGAGCCCGCCCCCGCGCTCTGCTGCACACCCTAGCTTCTTACAATCATTTCTTGGTGTATCACGGGCCCGTCCTCCTGAAAGACTCCATCGGGCTTCTGCTTCTCCAGGATCAGCCATTTCACGGCCCCACAGAGGACCTGGGAGTCGATGGCAATGAGATTGACCGCCAGAGAGAAGACCTTCACCACGTAGGCTGTCAGCCTGCACAGCGGAGCGTGAGCCAATTAGTTCCGGGATCCAGAGCTGCTGCCGTCCCTGCCAGCCAATGAGCGGAGAGGGGCGGGCCTAGCGCCTTCTGTTCTTTACAGACTCACCAAGTGCTGGGCTTTCGGTTCAGGAAGGCCGCGTAGGCTGAACTGGGCTGTCTGAAAGCCAGCTGCTGGGTGTACCCTGCCAGCAAAGACAGTCACCAAAGGAGGAGGGCTGAGGGGGCAGGGCGATGGTAGAGGGGCGTGGTCTCGGGTGGAGGGGCTCTCGGTGGGGCGGGGCCTCCGAGGGGCCAGCACCCACATTGCCGCGCGCACCTTTCTTGATGAGGTCCAGGGCTTCCTGCCGCTTCTCCAAGCCGAACTTCTCCCATTGCTCGGTTTGGTCCAGGTAGTGTACCGCGATCACCGTGGGCGTCATGCCGATCATGTTCTGTTCCCCGCAGCCCGAGGGGGTTACGATCAGGTGCTTCAGCCGCTCCCCGTCCACAGCGTCCTCGGTCATTTGGGCCACCGGGGTCCCTGCAGCCGGCGGTGGGAAGACACCGCTCTAGGCAGGTGCCTGCAGCGTCGTTCCCAGCCTCCTGTCACCACCCGGGGACAGGGAGGAGCTGGGAGTGGGGGGAGAGACACCGGGCCAGAGGGGCTCGGACGCCACAGGCGGTCCTGTCCCGCTCGCGCTTCTCCGGTTGTAAAATGCCTCTAGCTGGCTCGTCTTGCTTAACATTACCTACTAGGCTCAGTCCTAACAGGACACCGTATAGCATCTAATTTAACACCAAGCTGTGCTTGGAGGTGAGAACTGCTCCTATCGGAGACTAGGGAATTCAGGCTCTTGCCCCTGAGTCTTGCGAGTCCAGCGCCACCACGCCCCCCTCCTTCCCTTTCCTGCTCCAATCTTCCATCCTGAGCAATAAATTGCACCACTTCCGCTTTTGAATGGCATGATATCTCATCTAAATTTTGCTTTTTTTTTTTTTTTTAGTTTTTGTTTTTTGTTGTTAGACAGCACTGAAGGTTGAACTCCAGCCCTTTTTATTCATTTATTTTTATTTTGAGTTAAGTTGCCCAGGCTGGGTTCAAACTTGGGTTCCTCCTGCCTCAGCCTCCCACACTTACAGGATGACAGATACACCGGCCCAGCTAGCCCGTCATCTGAGTGTATTTACCAGCAGAAGCTCTTTGCTGACCTCCGTCCTGCCAGGCAACTTCCCTCGGACAGACCCTTGAGGCACTAGCCTTCAACGAGGCAGCCCTGTGGTTAACCACCCCCAATCACATGGAGCTCAGCCCCTCCTGTAGGTTGGTGGCTGTCCCTGACGCCTTTCTGGGGCCAAGGGGATCTTACCTTGGAGGACGATCCGGGTCTCAGAGTCAGTTTCCGGGACCTGGTCACTGAGGTCGGCAGGGGGCACTTCCTCTCTCTGCACCCCATCTGCAGGACGTGGGTTGAGCATGGCACCAGCGCCCTCCCACCCCGACTGCCAGGCCCAGGCTGTGCCCCTCATGGCTCACTTTGGCCCAGGTGCTCCGGGTCCAGGGTGCGAATGGCCACTGTTTTGTTGACTCTGATTCCTTCCGGCTGTGTGCATGGAGAGGGGGAGTCAGGCGAACATAAAGACACACAGACAGACACACAGAGGTGAGGAAGGTGCTGTTCGGCGGCGGGTTATCCCAGCACAGGTGCTGTGGCATCTGAACCCAGCATGTTCCCTGTCTAGCTGTGTGCCTTGGGGGCCGGCCACCCAACCTCTCTGTGCTTCAGTTTCCTGCTATAAAAGAAGAGATGAGAAAAACACCCACCTTATACTGTCCTACAGTTTCACCGCAATTATAACTCAATAATGAAGTACTGAAATCTTTTAAAATCTTCATATCCTTTAAGAAACTGTGGTAGGATAACTCATTCCAGGATCACAGTCTGATAACATGGACACTGCTTTGCTATATATCTGGATTTTTTTGGGGGGGGCAGTGGTACTGAGTATTGCATCCTGAGGTCTTTATGCTGAGCTATATCTCCAGATCTTTGTATTTTTTTTTTTAATTTTGAGACAGGGACTTGCCTTTTCCCAGGCTGGGCTCAAATTTATAATCCTCCTGCCTCGGCCTCCCAGAGTGCTGGGAAGACAGACATGTGCCACCATGTCCAGTTTATTTTCATTTCTTTGTGTTGCCTTTTTTGTTTCCGAGATGCTGGAGAGGGAGCCCAGGGGTGATGTGTGATAGGCCAGTGCTCTAGCACCAGCTACAGCTTCGGGCCTCATTTGGATTCCTTAAAACATCACATGGCAAGTCCTCTGTGGAGGGTTAGCGACAGACGGCCAGGTGAATACACTCAGCGTCCCTAAGTTGTACACTTACATGTGAGTAAGGTGGTAAATTTTGTGTTATGCATAATTTATTATAATAAAATTTGAGGCTAGGGATACAGTGCAGTGGTACCACGCCTGCCTGACATGTGCAAGGTCCTGAGTTCAATCCCCAGTTCCAAAAAAAGAAAAAAGAAAAGAAAGAAAGAAAAGAAAAATAAATAACAGAGAATAAGTATTGGTGGCACACACCTGCAGCCTCACCACTATAAGAGGCTGAGGCAGAAGGATCCAAAATTCAAGCCTAGCCTGGGCAATTTAGCCAGACCCTGTCTCAAGACAAAAAGGGCTAAGAATGTAGCACCTTTAGGTTTGGTTTGCAGAACCACAAATCAACAACAATAACGAAGGATAAAGTAAGTAATAGAAAACAACACCCATCGTAACAGTGATCATGGCATAGAAAGTCATTGTACTAAAATATTCTAGGTCTACGTTGCCGATCTTTCCGGCGGCCTCTAACATTCGGGGGCCGGTGTCTCCCTCGCTTTAGCCTGGCCCCGCCTCCAGCCTCCACTTCCGGCCGCTGCGCCCACAGCAGCCTCGCCTTCGAGGTGCCTTCCTGGAGGGGCGACCGCAACTCACCACGACCTTGAGGGCCTTCTTCACCCCGTCGCTGATGAAGTGGTTGTAGACGGCGGCCTTGACCTCCACCTCCTGCTGGCCGGTCTTCAAGGGCACGATGACGTAGGGCACTGGGACGGAGGACTTGGGCGGGATCGTCACTGTCTGGTAGTGGCGCTTCTTGGCGGTGGCCATGCTGCAGAAGGCCGGGTTGTGGAGCAGCTCCACCCTCACCTGCCGGGGAGAGGGCGTCAGGGCCAGCTGGAGGGGGCACAGCCGGGCGCCGCCTCCCGCTGCCCGGGCTCGGGCACCCCGGGCCCACCTTGAGACTCTGGTCCTCGCGGTAGTTGTAGAGGACCGCGCGGATCTCCACCTGCTCGTTGCGCACCACCGAGTAGGGCAGCCGCAGATCGATGAAGAAGTCCTGCACCACGGTGATCTCGTAGGGGTCCGCCACGCAGATCCCTGCACGCGGGGGGACGGGGTCCTGCGCTCAAGGGCAGGCGGGCGCTGCTGGGCTCCCGGTTCAGTTCCGGGGACGGCGGCGGCTCGGCCCTCACTGTCTAACCCTCAGAGGTGGGCCTGGCTCCGCCCGTCTGTGCGGGAGCCCACAGCCGGCCCTCCTCGCTAGTGGCGATAAATTCCAGGGGGCGGAGGCACCTGGGAGCGACCAGGACCTAACGGTTTCCACGGAAGTTTGAGTCCTGGATGTGTAGGAAGATAGCAAATGGAGCTGTGTGCCCGTGCACGCCTGTCGTCCCAGCGCTCTGGGAGGCTGAGGCAAGACGATCACAAGTTCGAGCCCAGTCATTTGGCAACACAGTGAGACTCTGTCTCAAAAAAAAATCTTTAAAGAGGGTTGGGGATGCAGGTAGCCTGCCACCCCAGCATTCAGGAGACTGAGGCAGGAGGATCGCTGTGAGCTCAAGGCCAGCCTGAGCTATAGTGAGACCCAATCTCAAAAAATAAAAAAGTTTATTTAATCTAACTCAGATTTAAACTCAAATGCATCAGGAGTAGCAACAGCAGCTGTGGGCCCAACAGCACATTTTAAGAGGTTAACTTTTTTTTTTTTGCTTTTTGGAGACAGGGTCTCGCTTTGTAGTTCAAGCTGGCCCTGAGCTCACTATGGTGCCCAGGCAAGCCGCCGCGAACTCAGCAATCCTCCTGTCTCTGCCTCCCGAGTGCTGGGATGACAGGCGTGAGCCACCACATCCGGCACTGTGGTATGCGGTGTTGATTGTTGGTGGGCGTGTCTCCACGCCCAGCATTATATGTGGTTACCGGGGATCGAACTCAGGTCCTTGCGCTTTCGAGGCAGGCGCCGGAACCACTGAGCTAACCCTCCGGCCCAAGAGGTTAACTTTTATGCCTGTGTGGAAATGGCACCAGATTCAGGGACTGGAAAATGTTTATGGACACTTGTAATAACTTTTCAGTTGTGTCCTTAAACCTATATATAATATATATATATACCTATATATATATATTTATATATGTATATATATCTATATATATATAATATATAGGTATATATATCACATAAACATATATATATATATCACATTTGGGTATTTATTTTGGGTATTTGAGGACAGCTAAATGTGATATAGTTAATTACATTATAACTATATAATTAATAATAAATAATAATTATGTTATATAGTATATAATAAATAAATTATATATTATATAATTTACAGCATATATAATGTTATAATTTATATCATATATTTGTAATAATATAATAATGCACATTAATAATTTATAATTATACACTGAATCATTTATATATTAAAATTATAATGAAATTGCATTATAATAAATCATGCTAAGTTCTGACTTGGATACTCATAAAACATTTGCATTTTGGGGCCAGAGATCTAGCTCAGTGGTACCGGTGCCTGCCTAGCAAGCCCAAGGTCCCTGGTTCGATCCCAGTAACCACATACAACAATGCCATGAGCAATCAGTACGGCACACCACAATACCGGGCGTGGTGGCTCACGCCCACCAACAATCAGTGCCACATACCACAAATGCTGAGTGTGGTGGCTCACGCCTGTCATCCCAGCACTCGGGAGGCAGAGGCAGGAGGATTGCTGAGTTCGAGGCTCGCCTGGGCTCCATAGTGAGCTCAGGGCCAGCCCGAACTACAAAGCGAGACCCTCCCTCAAAACAAACCAAAACAAAACTTTTGCACTTAATGTCGGTGCCCTTTCTCACCTTTCTTGTCTGACAAGCTCACGGCCAGGATCTCCCAAGTAGTGATGCTGTCTTTCAGAAAGATGTTCATGGTCTTTGTGGAGATGCTGAGTGGGAGAGAGATGGGGTGCTAGAGGTTTGGCAGGGCGGAGGGTCCGGCTGGCCACATGCAGTCACCCAGCTCCTGACTTCCAGGCTGGGCTGTGGCTCCACCATGACCGCTGAAGTCAGGAAGGGAGGTGCATGCAAATGAAATGGTATTGATCAGCAGCCTGGGCTAGGATGTGGGGGGGAGGGTACCCCAGCGTTACCCGTTCCTCTCTGGCTCCTTCAGTTCCTCTATGGTCCACAGCCAGCTCTCGGGAAACTGGCTTCTGGAAATGATGTCTTCTTCCGGAATGATGTCCTCGTCCAGGTCACCTAAAAGGGGTCAGAGCCGGGTTGAGA
>PVIC010052719.1:0-12086 GCA_004025085.1 Thryonomys swinderianus | reverse complement strand
CGCTTTGTAGTTCAGGCTGGCCCTGAGCTCACTATGGTGCCCAGGCAAGCCGCCGCGAACTCAGCAATCCTCCTGTCTCTGCCTCCCGAGTGCTGGGATTACAGGCGTGAGCCACCACGCCCAGCATTATATGTGGTAACTGGGGCTCGAACTCAGGTCCTTGCGCTTGCGAGGCAGGCGCCGGAACCACTGAGCTAACCCTCCGGCCCAAGTTTTTGCTTTCTAACTCCTCACTTGTGAATGGAATATGGAAGATAAAAGATACAAAAACTTTTAAGTTAGTGGGCTGGGATGTAGCTCAGTGGTTGAGTGCTCACTCACCTACCATGTGTGAGGCCTTCAGTTTAACCTCTAGCATTGCAGAAAATTTTGGAAACAATCATCTGACAGCTGCAATACTATTTAACCTCTGAATCTTATGAGAATCTCTGAGGAAGAAAGCATAGTGTGACCCAAAGACTAGCTTCTATTTGTTCTTTACACGGCATCGTATGACCTCATAGTTAAATTTCACTAAGTGACAATGTACATATTGCCTTAATCTTATCAAGATTTTGTGGTCTGAATTTGGTTATCATTGCATTCTTTCTAGAACTTTCTATATACTAAAAGTAAATCAAGTAAATAAAACATTACTATTAACTTATGTAAAGTTAATTTTTTCAATTATGGAAAAAAAAAATTCACCCTTAACATAATAAAAATTATCTCATTTTCCTGCTTTCCCTTGCTAGAGTTGAGTTAAAGATTATGAAAGATATTTAATGGAATACACATCACATAACTATGGTGAGGCATCAATATTGATAACATGCTATGCAGAGGTATTTCTGTCCCTATTTTTATTTTTAATTTAATAGATATTATCTTTTGCCTTTCAGTTTTTCCCTCAGGCTTCTGCAAAAACATCTCAGATTTGCTTCTGAGTAAGTTCCCAGGGCATTCTTCTAAGGAAAATTTTTATTGGCTGTATAAACACTGAAAATTTTAACAATTCCTTATTATTTCTATCAGTGGAATACATGAAAGCCAAAACAGAAAAATTTTAAAACACAAAATACAAAGCAAAACTAGTTTTAAAAATCCAGGAAAGTAAATGAGGTCCAAAATGTACAATAGTTATTGTAAAACAGGAAGATAACTAAACAGTTTTCCAAGAAAATCCTTATAACATGTAGGGCATGACCATTATAGTCAAACACCATGAAAAAGATATTAAGAGAAAGAATTCCTGACAATGGATTTTTCAGCTTGTGTGTGTGTTGTATGCCTGAAGCAAAGGCATCATAATATATTGTATTTCTCTTTTTCATTTATATTCTCTTAGTTTACTGAAGGTCTTTGGATAGTATCATATTTCCACTGAATTATTTACTCAGAAAAGCATTGTCTGACCTATATCTCCCCTAACCTAAATTAAGAATCCAACATACTCTCAAAACCCACCCATAATACTGGGGGGAAGGGGAAAGCAAATAAAGTAAAGAAAAATTTGATAGTTAAAGGAAAAAAAAACAGGAGGATTGCAGTTGAAGGGAGGACAAGGCAATTGGTAAAATATGAATCAAGATACATGATGTAGGGCTGGAGACTTAGCCAGTGGTTCTGGCATCTGCCTAGCAAGCTCAAGGTCCCAAGTCTGATCCCCAGTACCATATATCACAATGTTGGGGATGGTGGCTCATGTCTGTAATCTCAGCACTCGGGAGGCAGAGGCAGGAGGATTGCTGTGAGTTCAAGGCTAGCTTGGGCTACATAGTGAGTTCAGGGCTAGCCTGAACTACAAAGTGAGACCCTGTCTCAAAAAACTAAAAAAAAAAAAAAAAAATCATGTACAGATACAAATTCTCAATGATGAATGTGATCATAATGTATTTCTAAAATGACCAACAAGGTCAATTTATTTTTTTTTAAATCCAGGAAAATTTCAGGGTTTATTTTTTCCTTCAATGACATCCAGTTATTTTAAGACATACTATTTGGGCATGAATTTCTAGCCAAGTACCTAATACTCTTTGGTTGCTCATTTAAATAATGGGTAAAAAATGGCAAGTAAGGGAATGATTCATTTAATAAAGCAATTAGAAAACACAACGTGTGAAAGATAAAGTTTAAAAATTAAGACACTTCACTGGGCGTGGTGGCTCACGCCTGTAATCCCAGCACTCAGGAGGCAGAGACAGGAGGAATGCTGAGTTTGAGGCTTGCTGTGTTACATAGTGAGTTGAGGGCCAGCCTGAACTACAAAGTGAGACCCTGTTTCAAAAATAAAAAATAAAAAATAAAAAAATTAAAAATTAAAACAAATATGTCTCTAAAAGAGAAAAAATAATTACAAACAGAATTGCAGAAATAGAGGAGTTCAGCTTCCTGGGATTAAACTAAGTTAAAGGTGGCCAGAGGCATGGAAGATAAAAGAAAACAGAAATTAATGAAGTTCAACCTACTCATAACTGAGATCTCAATCCATCCAGAATCATCCCCAACCTCATTGGAAGCACTGATTACATACACCCCTGAGTCATTGTGAGTGACATGATGCAAGGTAAATGTTCCATTGTTTGAACACATAGTAATTTCATTGGCCAGGTCAACTCTTTTCAGGATAATCACTGCAGGTGGATGACTAAAAGTTCTACATGTAATTGTGATGTTTTCCCCTTCTTTAACATTTCTAGATGGATGTACTGATACTGTCAAGTTTCGAGGAGGTACTGTAAAGACAGAAAATATATCATGAGGCTTGTAATCTCAAGAAAGTTGGCCAGATCAGTAAAGGCTGCCTGTTTTCTGATGTAGGTTCAAATTTTCTCAACATTGAGAAGAAGTTGCTAATTCAGAGGCAAGTGTCAGACCTTTTAAGATTCGGCACTCTGCTGTAAACAATGACAAGTTTCATTCATTTATGTGCAAATGGATACACCTTGAGGACACACTAATAAGTGAAATAAATAGATCACAGATATGTAAATACCATATCTTTTCTTTGGTATGAGAACCTGTAGATGTAAATGAGTTCTAAAATGTATGATAGATTTTGTAAAATAGGAAATAGTCAAAGGGAATGTGGTGGGGGAACGTAATGAGGGGAAAGAATAAATATGACTCAGAAAGAAAAGGAAATAGCATGTCTACAAGGGGTGGGGGTTGTGGGTGGGTAGGGATATGGGTAAAAATGAGAATTAACTTGTGTCATATACTGGTACAAATTCCCCAATGTTGAGTGTGATTGTGAATTGCATATAAAATGTACCAATAAAGAATTCAATTAAAAAAATTAGAAGTTATCTTCACCATGTTTTGCACATACAAGTTCTTAAAAAAAATGGTAGAAAGAGTGATGCCACTGTAGGAGCAACGGTGATGATGGTAGTGATGGTTGATGATGAAGGTCATGGCTATAATGGTGGCTATCTCTACTTACAAGATAATTATACATTAAAACAAGAATGCTGGGTAATTGCTAATTATTGAAATAAAATCTTTCTGAAATTGTCGCAAAAAAAAAAAGACTCGGCATTTGCAGTAGTGTTCACCACCGAGTGTGGCTTCCCATACACACTAGGAGCTCATAAGTTTGCAAAGAGCATGAGGCTGATTAGTCAAGGTTAATTTTTTCTGCTCACAGCAATGAAATCAACAGATGTTGCTTACTGAGCATTTGCAAGAGGGCTAGGAGATTAAGGGGCCCCTGAAATTCTCTGACTAGACCATTGTCCCTCCTTTTCTTTCTATTAGAAAAGGGTAGGATGGTCAGACATGTGTGTTTTAAAGGAACTTGTTCTGCAGTCTGGAGATCTGTTTATGTTGCTCAGGATTGAAGCTGCTACTTTTAATGATAATCTTGAAAAGAGTCAACCAGAAAATATGCAGTTACTCCATGTCAAGAAAATAGTGTGCCCTTCACACTAGGTCTGATAGAATTTTCTTGATGTGCCAAACCTACTTCTTAGGTTTCCTTTTAAGTCTTAGAGAAAGATTTTGAGTATGTATTTAAACATAGTAAAAGCAAGACCTCAGAACCAGTGATGAATAATTATTAACTTTTTAAAAAAGCAAATGGGAATTCCAACTTTCATCAATGATTAATATCAACTTTCTGACTAAACTCGATAGAATGAAAGAGCTGTGCCTAGTTATTTTAAGGAACATTAAGAAATAAAGTCAACATAGAATTCATTCATTTTTGCTAAGTCATTCATCTAATAATAGAAATTTGCTACCACTCATGGGACCTTTGAACAATGATAAAAAATTGCAAAACACCAACCTTTAACATCCAGTGTTAGACTCCTTAATTCTGAGCCAACTTTATTTTTAGATTCACATTCATACACTCCTGCATCCTCCAGCTGCACCTTGTGGATGGTGTATGCTCCATCTATGGACTTTAGCACTGTGTCTCCCATCTCTGTTTTTTTCTTCAGGATTATCCAAGTTTCTGGAACATTTCCACATGTACAAGAGATAATAACCATGTCTCCTTCCTTGACACTCTCAGAAGGAAAAGCTGTAAGTTGTATGTCTTTTGGAGCAACTGCAAAGAGAATTTTAAAAGTAACTCTGATTAAATGAAACACAAACCAATTTCATATTCATTTAATGAAATCAACAGTAGCTGCCATTTAAAGGCAAGAACAAGCATTTATTGGTTTCTTACGAATGGTCATGTTCTAAACAAAAAAAGATATGTTTCTTTTGTTTCTTTGAATGTACTTTTTTACCCACTCTCTCAAGTATTGGCACTTCACAGAGAGCTAGAACTCCCAGATCAAAAACTTAAGCTGTAAATAGATGGGTGTGTTTTTGCTGCCTTCATAACACAACTATTTATCAAATTCTAAGGACTAGATTAAATATTCCACATATAATATCTCCATTGATATAAAACCTCTTAGGAGTATTCTACCACTGTTTTGAGATTCCTGTTAAAGTCATCAGTTTTGTGACCTCATTTTTTCTTCAAGGCCAAAATGTCATGACATCCAACCTAAAAGTTTTCTTTAAGGTTGTACATTTCCTTTCTAAGGTCCTTCTTTGAAAATACAAATCTCATTAACATGAGATCACAATTACCCACAAATACTCAAATAAGAATAATATCAAGGCGTACAAGAGGAAATGAGAGCTTCAGTAAAGGAAGTAACCCTAAGGGCTGAAAAGGGAAAAGATGGAGGATAAACCAAATCAGTCACTTTATGACTTTGCTCATAACTGTCAATAGCCTCAGTGTGTCAAGTAGAAATTGTTTTGTCAGTTTTGGGGTCTCTGCCCTCAAGAAGAGGCATATATCGGATGATTTGGTACACTCTGGTGCTACTATGCCATCAGACTGATGAACAAGAGGGCATACATAGTCGCTGCTGATCTTAAACATCAAAATTTACAAAACTGCCTGAGCAAATACTACTGGTTATCTAGTGAGATTGCTCTTCAGTGTCTAATTTAGCTCCATACGGTGATTTTAATCCTAAATAATTTGGAAGTATTTATATTTATATACCTCTTCCTATTCTATTTCAACACTACCTTGGGTCTCATAAGTGTCACTAGAACTCCTGGCATGGTTTCTGGATTTAGTATATCACTGGCAGTTAAAAGAATTTCAGCATAAGCGACTGGTATGCTCCAAGCACATCTCCATGCATTGAAAACATCACAAACTTTTTAAGAACACTTAGTGCATTTTTTAAGCAAAATTGTTTTCAAAGAAGACTTTTTTCATAAATAACACAATCAAAGATATTGGCAATAATAATTTAGTCATACTCTGCTCACCTTGGATAGTTAGTTCAACTTCTTTTCTGCTTCTTCCAGCCTGGTTAATCCCCTCACACACATAAATACCGGAATCTTCCTCTTTTGTGGAAATGAAGGTGAGTGTGGCATTCTCAGAAAGAGGCTGCAGATCTCCATTACCGAGCTGTTTGCTCCACAAGATTTTTGGAGCTGGAAGGCCATGACTAGTGCATGTCATATTCACAGAACGGCCCTCCTCTAAGATAGAGGAGGGGCTGACCAAGACAGTGGTATCCGTGGGGGCAACTAAAAACAATAAAGGCACTTATTAGTTTGACACTATATCCCGAGTACCAATGAGTTAGTACTATTGCAAAACTTGGCTTTGCATTCACTGTAATCTTGAGTTTCTGACACCATTTATCTCAAGAGATGCAGAATGACATGGACGAAATATGGATATTCTCCAACAGAAGTAAATCCCATAGAAACTCTTGCTAGCAAAGCATGAATGAGCCATTGGTAATGTTTATTGCCATTTATGGTACATTAAACATAACCATGACTCATTTGAATCTCCTCTATGAAAAAGTGGAGTCTGTTTTTCTCTCCTCAAATCTGGGCCAGATTTGTAAGTCACTTTGACCAATGGAAGGTGGGCAAAATCACACTACTGACCTCCCAAACTCAGACCTTTAAGAGGCTACTTCTATTATTACCTCCTTGCCATGCCGTGCTCTACAGAGTAAGCCTTGGCTAACTTCTATGAGGAGAGCACCACATGAAGAAAAGGGGACCTGGACGTGCCAGTCGCATGAATGATGCGTCTGAGACCAGCCGGCCCAGCTGACCCCTGATGGACAATGCAGGAACGAGCTTGGATGATACCACACTGAGCAGAAAAACTCCCAGCTGGCTTGTCCCCTAATGCCAACTCACAGTATCATAATAAAATAGTCACTAGTTTACATGGAGAGCTGTCATAATCAATGATTTTTAATTCTTTTCACTTTTTTTTTTCCACAGCAGTTCTAACCTTAGAACTATTAACCTTATGTTAACTATGGCCTGGTAAATATGAGAAAGAAATCTATATTGAGCGGTGGGTGCAGCAGGCATGCACTTACCGTTGACATACAGTGTCTGTGTACTCTGCCTCTGTTTGGGTTCAGACTCCGTTTCACCAATATGTAACTTAGCCTGACAAACAAGCACTTTTCCGGTATCTTCAGTGGTGGGAGTGAAGGTCATTTCCAAGCTTTTGTTCCTCAGGGATTTTATGTCCACATCCTCCAAAAAGTATTTATTTGCCATAAGAGTTTCCCCTTTGCGTATCTCAATCTCCAAGTGGTCAAAGGGGTACACAAGAGGAACCCTGCAGCTCACAGTGACAGGGTCCCCGCTCACCAGAAGACCACTCATCTCAATTTCTGGATCTTGAGGGAACGCTGCAAATACCAAGCAAAAATAACATTTCAATGCGACATGAAGGAAAAAATGGACTAAACTATTAAAGGCCTCACAATGACAGCTTTGCCACCTAGGATAAAATGATCAATGCACAAATAATGTCATTATGTATAAATACATAATTGTAAAATTAATTCTAAATCTGTTGGAACTAAAAAAAAACAGTACATTATTAGGTCACCACATAAAAAATGCTCTTCTTATTTTTCCTTCTAATGATACCATCTTGCTGCACACATAATCTGATCTTTTCTAAGGGCATATTGGCTTCTACCATGTTATGTATATATATTTTTAAGTATTTTTCATTATGTATCAAGTACTTGTATGACTTTGTCCCTCAACATTCAATACCTCAATTAAACAGTGTCTGATAAAATAGGTATTATTTAACTTATTTTAAAGCTAAGACACCTGAAACTTGCAGAGGCTGGGAACATTTTCATTATACATCATACCTAGTAAGTCACTTAACCGAGCTCACAACACCTGTGTTTTTGACCTCAGGATCTGGCTTAGCTCCACAGGCTGCGCAGCTCCTGGTCTCAAGCAAACACACAGGCACTCTCAATTTAGGTAGTTTAATATCTAATGTTGAAATTTAGGAAGCAAGTCTTAAATATTTCTCAGATAGTATTTTTAATCAAGAAAAGAACTGTCCTAACTGGATCATTTAGAATCTGATCTCCGCAAAGGATGATCAAAATATACAGAGGATGTTTACATTTTTAAAAAATTTATTGTAGTGGGCCAGAGATTTAGCTCAGTGGTTCTAGCTCCTGCCTAGCAAGCACAAGGTCCCTGGTTTGATCCCTGGTAACCACATACAATGTTGGGCGTGGTGACTCACACCCACCAGCAATTAGTACCACATACCACAAGGCTGTGCGTGGTGGCTCACGCCTGCAATCCTAGTATTTGGGAAGCAGAGGCAGGAGGATTGCTGAGTTTGAGGCTTGCCTGGGCTACATAGTGAGCTCAGGGCCAGCCTGAACTACAAATTGAGACCCTGTCTCAAGAAAAAGAAAAAATGTAGTGAAAGACCCCATGCCACCACTTCCCCCCAAGATATCTGTCTCGTTTTGAACACACTTGTCCCATTGTTCTTGCCACCTTCTCACGCAGTTCCTAACGTCCTTTCATGAATGTCTTCATGAAGTGTGGTTAAAAAAATACAGGGAATGTTGTTGCCAACTACTCTCCAGTGGGCAGCCTTGTAAAAATATTACAGTGTGTAGTCACCTGCCTTATTTACTGGGTCTGGTGGTGCCTTTTGTTTTCTGGCTCTTTCCCAAAGTCAAAATGATCACGAAAGGTAAATGTTTTGAATGGACTTGGGACACAGAGGTGGCCATGACAGCACAACTAAAGATATTCATGAAAGAAAATTCCCAGAAAGTGCCAAGAACAATTGGATAAGAGTTTTCAAAGTGAGGGGAAGTATTTTGAGTGGAATAAAATTTTAAAAATTTAAACATTCGGGCCAGAGGGTTAGCTCAGTGGTTCCGGCGCCTGCCTCGCAAGCGCAAGGACCTGAGTTCAATCCCCAGTAACCACATAGAATGCTGAGCGTGGAGACACGCCCACCAACAATCAACACCGCATACCACAATGCTGGGCGTGGTGGCTCATGCCTGTAATCCCAGCACTCGGGAGGTAGAGACAGGAGGATTGCTGAGTTCGTGGCGTCTTGCCTGGGCACCATAGTGAGCTCAGGGCCAGCCTGAACTACAAAGCAAGACCCTGTCTCCAAAAAGCGAAAAAAAAAAAAATTTAAACATTCAACTCATATTTTCATCATGTCTCAAATAAGAACATCTATATCCTATGCAAATCAATAAAATGAGACTCAATTATCAAGGGTAAAAAAATGTTAATTTTTTCCTTTAAGCAAAATTTTTAATTGTGATTTATCACCATTAAATTTATAACAATTAAATGTTAAATGTTGCTTCATAAACATTTCCATGTTACAATAAGATTTCACCACTGATCCTCATTTCTATTGGGAATGTACCTACATCATCAAGTCCAGAACTCTGAGTAATATGATAAAACAATAAAGTTTACCCTTCTTTTGAGAGATTTAAAACACTTTACAGTCATATTCTTATTCTGAACTTAATCCTGAAATATAACACAAGTTCTGACAGGATTGGTACAAAGTCTTTACAAATATTCTCTTGAGTCTACTGAATTAAACAAGGCAGAGGAAACACTTTGAAAAAATAATCTCAGCATAACTTTACATATTTTCTTCCACTTTCACTATAGACTGAGGAATTCCAGCAATATCAACTTTGAGATTCGAACTTGTAGAGACTTTTGTTTTTTAACGTTTTTTTTTTTAACTTAGGTGGCAACAAGAGCAAAAAATGTATATAATACATGCTTGTAGCCTAAATCAATATTAAGATCAGGTGTTGCCTCCTGATTCTATCTGAGCAGAAACTTGACCTACTGGTACACACACCCCCATCTCCAATCTACTCCGTCTCCATTTTTGACTTTCAAGTGCTTCCATTCAAGTATCTCATTTCCTTCATCTTTCAGATCAACTTTCCAAATGTGCGTTTTTGTGGGGAGGCATAGGGATTCAACTCAGGACCTCGCACTTCCCAATCAAGGCCTATGCTGCTGAGCTAAATCCCTAACCCTCCAAATATGCGTTTAAAATGTGTGGCTCAGGCCACACCATCAGTTTGGATATCGGAGTGGCAGTCCCTCCCTCCCAGCTTTATGACAGGCACTGACTCCCACTGTCCTCACCACCTCCATACACCTCATGTATAGGTAGAATGGATGGAAGGAGGGAGCACGGAGTGTATCAGAGAGAGAACAGTCCTGATGGGATACAGAATAAGGACTGTACATGCTGCTTACATGTGTAACACAGACTTCAGATTGACAGCATTTATGTTGTATCAAACTAGTTGGTTCAGTAATTTAGGAGCCATACTCAATGTCAATTTCCCTTTCTAAGCAAGTGGATCTCACTGTGTATTACAAATTCTTTTTCCTCTAAGAGAATTGAAAAAGACAGGCAATTATGACTTTGAAAACCACTTACAGTAGAGCTCCACCTGGATTTGCTTTTCCACTTTCCTACGTCCACACGTCACTGTGCACAGGTAATGATCTTCATTCTCAAAACTCACAGAGCTCAAGGTCACTGTGGACTCAGTCCTCTCATTCGCCACTATCCCTCCCAGGGTGCCATCTCTCTGAGTTCTCCAAGAGAAGGATGGGGCCTCGCAACCCGTGACACTACATGTCAACACAACGTCGTCCCCAACCTGAGCAACAACCTGGTGTCCAGGGGAGATGTCAACAGCAATTGGTTTCTCTGAAGAGAAAAAAAAAAAAAACAAGAAGAATGCCAGATAAAAGTCGTTTCTTCTTTCATCGTACTTCATTATGTTATCATTATTTTTCCTCATCTCCTTTCAGCCATTACAGCCAAGGAGAAATTACTTCTTTCCACCTTGGAGCCACCAAAATTGCTTAAGGATAATTCTATAAATCTGTCAGATCAAATGGCTAGAATAAACGAAGATAACAGTGTGTCATGAGAGTGGTTGGCACTTTTTTCATGGCAATAATCCAATCCCTCCTTTGATTTTGTTTGTCAGATCACTGTCATAGAGAATCATAGATCAAATAATTCCCATTGTTCCTGTTTGCCAGTCGCACAATGATTGCTGAATTGGTACTATTATTTCCTCTCCCTCCTCATTTTTAAAAGATTGAGTGTATTGGAACATTTCAGGAATACATTATGTTCACATTCTCATTGAGAATTTGTACCTGGACATGATACATACTAATTATTTGTTGGGGGGATTGAACTCATGGCCTTAGCCACTTAAAAGGCAGATGCCAGAACCACTGAGCTAAATAGTCAGCCCTGCCTTTTCATTTCCTTCTGCCTTCTATTCTTTTTTTCCTCTTCTCTCCTTTCCTCTTCTTTCTCCTATACAAAATGTTTAACTTTTATGTAATACATGTAGATATTAATAAATAAAATATAAAAAGTACTCATGAAAAATAAAACAAAATTTCATAACAAAATAATTAGAAAATAACAATACACTATGTACTGTTATCTAGAGGACATTTAAACTCACAAGTGTTTTTACCTAGCTTGCAAGTGGCAAAATTAAGACTTGATGCAAGTTCTGATAAAGTATCTGATAAAGATTCCAGCTTTTCTGTTGTTCAAATAACTAAGTCAGATAATCCTCATGAAGAGATAAAATGAGACCTAAAGGAGGTTCCTGAAATAAACTATGCAAAAAAGTCATCTAATTAGATACACTATCAATAATGGACAGTGCTTAGATCTTCTCTTCCAACATTATAAAGTTATATCTTTAAGAGTCACACTTAAAGCAAAGTAAAATTTTATGCCTTAGCATGAAACATGAATTATATAAAAAACCTGTTTGATGCAATATGAAAAATTTGCAATTATTTCAGAGGCTTAAAGCTGAAGATAGAGGTCAAACCCCTAAGTCTGAAGTACTCAGGTTCCCAGGTTTTAATCAGGTGGCTGCTATTTTGAGAAAAAGCTAAATCCAAATCTTGACATTAAGTCCCCAGAAAACTGAGGGCAGCTGGGCGAGTCTTCAGAGTGACAGATGAAACTCTACCGAAGATCACTGAAAGCCATCTTTGTAAATAGTAGGCAAGAGATGGAAGAAATTTCAACACACAAATTATCCAATGATACTACATGTTTCATGGTTCTCAGCTGTGCCAGGTAAAGTTGTTCTATTTAATTAATTTGGGTAATTGTGATGCCTTAATATTTTTCAAAGAAGGCTCTCCTAACCTAATTACCTCAATAAACTCATACAGTATTAGACTTTGAAAGA
>PVIC010052718.1:0-12074 GCA_004025085.1 Thryonomys swinderianus | reverse complement strand
TCATAATTAGATGCATCTGAGTTTATTGCTTCTCAACAGAAGGTACACAGGCAACTATTAAGAGACCTTAAGAAAACTTAAATGTCTTCTTTAGGAATGTGATTTTGGTGAGCACAGATGAAAGATATTTATCTTTCTGAAACTGGTATTCAGAAGAGATTCTAACCAAAAGCCAAAGTATTTATTAATTCTTCCTCTCGTGAAATATTTACACTTGAGTACATATAGGTATTCTCTTAAGACACTGTGGGCATGGAGATGATTTTTTTTATTTTATAAGCAAAATGTATTATCTACTCTCAAAGAATTCTACTCTAATGTTACATCTTGATAAGAACAGGGAAATTGCAAACTAACACCATAAAATGTGGGAAGCGACCTGGGGGTTGTCACTTTGAGGCTTGGAGAACTGCACTGGGTGCTGCCCTGACTAGCAGTGAGGAGGTCTGCACTATGAACGGTGCTGCCCAGCTCCCAAGAGAACTGCAACCTCATCCTGAATAACGGGATCTGTCTAGTTGCTGCCTTGGAGTGCCAGATCAGTGGCAACAAGAGGTAAACAACCTCTGGCCCAAGGTTATTCTCCGTCTGCTCCTCATTTAAGAATTTGCTGTTCTTGCCTTAGCGATTGGGTTGATCAACAAACTCCTTTGTGATGTGCTGAGAATAAAGTTATTCTTGTCTCTAGACAGCTTATCCAATAGACTGGAATTGGCATAAGAAAGGTGGCCTCCAGACAGTAGATGATAGGGAAGTTACATCTCAGAAAGAAAGAACTAGTTGTAGACCAGGTGTAAGAATTAAGACACTATTTCATTTTTGTTTTTTACTGACTCTGCAGTTCTCTGTTTCCAAGTTTCTAACTATGACTATAGACAATTGTTAGCTGCTTCTGAGTCACTAATGTCCTTGAAATCTGTATAAGTATGGTACTGTGAATAAACTCGGGGCCTGCTCAGTATTGACTGAGAGGTCCTCCCGATCCCATTATTCTGTCTTCTTTCTTTTCTCAGCCGCACCCCTTGACTTCGCAAACCCGCTGTTTTGTCCGGCAGGCTCCGGCAATAAAATTGTCCTGGTAGTATATATGGTAACAATCAAATTTCATTTTGAACTATGCCTCTTTGTGAAAGCACATGCCACCAGCCACTTCCCGAGACCAGTCTGTCTTGGAAACGAGGTGAAGCAGAGGAAGACACCAAAGAATGTCAGTGCACATGTAGTTTACCTTGGCACCCTCTGGGAGCTTCCACTGGAATGGTGACTCTCTCGGGTCCTACAAGGGAAAGTCCTCAGAAGAGAACTGAGTAACTAAGGTCAGATCTCTTGAAGAAGATGGGCTTTCAACAGAGAAAGGGCAGTTTGACCCTATAGACATGAAAAATCTGCTTTTCCTCTTATAGCACTTCCCAGAGACCACAGAATTGTAAACCCTCGATGGGTCACACCTTGCCTGTGATAATCAACTCATCCGGAGTTTGTGAGTTGTATACCAATAAAAATACAAGTTTAATGAAAGAAGCTGGAAGATACTCTCCAGGCTGCAGGAGACACAGATTAAGAAAGTTCTTGACTTCTGAAGCATACAACCTCTGATCATGTGGTCCACCAAGTGATAACTCAGTTCCAAACTGAAGGTCCACAAAGATGGAGAGACACTAAAAGCACACACCTGCTTCCCATCGCAGTGAGCAGGTCTTCCTAACTCTGCCACCTGGGCTGGGTGAGCTCCTCCTCTCTTCCCTGTGAGAGGCGATGAGCCAGAAACTCAAAGCAGGTGAGAAAAGTGAAGTGGATTATTCTCTCAGTTCTCCCTTCCTTACTGTTTCATCAGCCCAGCTCAATTTCATGCAAATCATTTCTGCAGTCTGGGCCTCAATTTTTAGCTGTATGGGATAAATTGCATTAACTCTACTAAAGTATTTTGAGAAGCATAAAACGCAAGCCCCTTGAGAGACCTAAGTTAACATTCACAAACGAGCCCCACACTTGCCTCAGTTTCTTTTTCTGATATTTCGCTCAGAACCCTTCCCAGTGCCTCATCCAAGTCAAGCTGAGGAATTGAGTTCTTTGCAATTATTGGGTGCATTTTCAGTCCCCCTTTCAGACTTAGCAATCTTCTATTCATACAAAAACCATTTCCTTCCATCCCTATGCCTATTCCTGGAAAACTGTCATCCTTACCTCAGCTCTGACTTAGATGCACCTTCTCCAGAAAGACCACATGGATTCATGTCAAATAGCATGCATTTCTCTGTCCTCCTTGTGGCACACTGCCTCCTTCCATAGAACTTGTTACAGTATGGTAAGTGTACAGTGATTTAGTCATCTTTCCTACCAGAGAAATAGGTCCTCACTAGAAGTGCACACGATTCTGCTGTGTGCTCCACCATGTCTTCAGTGCCAAACATAATGTTTGACCAATGATGCCTGTTCCAAAAAATGAGCGGGTGAAGAAATAAATGACTAAATAAAGTAGTGCAGACAGCATGTGAGAATTTAAAAGAAGAGGTGAAGAAATATTCTCCAGTGTATCACATGGCAATTTGTTTCCATGGCAGGGTGAGACTCCACAGATCTGTCCCTCTGTCATATTCTCACATTTTACATTTATTCCAGAGGTCAAGCAAGGACTGTCCAAGCAGCGAGCCCATTTTCCTCTGGAAAGAATTCTCTGCTCTCATTTTGCAATTGTTTTCCTTCTGATGTTGTCACTGAGGTCAGAAGCTTTACGGGCTACTATTAGACAGAGAGGGTGTGTGAACAGACCCCTAGGCCAAAGCTGGACTGGAAAGAAAACGCCCCTGCAGTGCACAGAACTCCTTTGCACACATACAGAAAGGGCAGATGATATCTTCCCTTCCTGGGAGTAAGAAGGGTGGGCAAGTGTACAGGAAAACTGAAGAGAGTCAGACATGGTTATTTCTCAAAGGCAATGGTTACTGGAGACAAATGAGTTTAAAAGATGGAGACATGAACTCCAAATGGAAAAACACAGGTCTTCCACCCTTTCTAAGACCTTGGGCAAAGAAGCTAGTTTTTCTTCATCTATAATTTTAAAATTAGAGTAGTATCAGTATATCACTTTTACACTTGTTTTAAGGATGAAATGAAGTGACTGTCACATACTACTTAAGTGTATGTGGATATTGAATAGGCTTTTCCCTATCTCCCTATTTCCCTATCTATCTATCTATCTATCTATCTATCTATCTATCTATCTATCTATCTATCTATCTATCTATCTATCTATCTACCTTTCTATGTATCTCTCCATCTATCTATTAATCTACCTAATCTATCTATCCATCCATCCAGTGAAATACAAGAATGAACAGGTAAATTCCTCAACTTCTAAATGTATTACCCTATCATTCTTAAAATGAAAATGTACAAAGCACCAAGAAGCTTTATTCCATTTTGATCCCTCTTGCTGTATGCACAACAAATTGTGGCTTAACTGTCCAAGCCAATACCAAACGCCTACTTTGTTACAGAGGTCTGTGTATTACCAGCTCTTTGTATACAGACAATGCACAACAATATCACTGAGCAAAAGCTAAGCTGTTTACCTGAGAGTGTAGACCAGTGACAGCTCATGAAATAAGTGCACTAGTTAATGTTCATCTTCTGACAGAAACTGTGATAACAGACAAACTTATTATGAATCATCCTTTCCCTGCTTTCATCTGTCCAACACAGATTATTTTCCAATGAAATAAGGGAGAAAGATATGTGCGCAGTTAACACTCTGGCAGGTGGCATGCCTGGAAACTGCATCTTCAATAGACAGGCCCAGGCTTCCCACACCTATTGGATACACTCTTCTCCAGGGATCACGCCAGAGAGACTATTGGAGCCCTGCCTCTACCCAGGCTCTGGTGCAGGTACTGCCCTGTGTTAGGCAACCCATTAGGGTTTCAGACCACCCACACATTGCTCGTTGCTTTCCTCTGAGAAGGTAACAGGCCATGTTTGACTTCTTAGTCAACCAAAGTAGGAGCAACATCAAGCTTGTTTAAATCTTACTAAAAATGTACTTGTTTTCAAAAAGAACCACCCTTCAGATCTAGCTTTTAGATTCAGAATAGGCTAAAAGTCTTTGGTTTTAATTCACTGTTTTATCATACTGACACAAATTAAGGTGTCACACACAGTCTAGCCATAGGGGTACTGAACATGGTGGGCTGTGGTGTTCATTTTTTTGTTTTTTGTGGTTTTTTTTTTTTTTTTTTTTTTTTGAGACAGGGTCTCGCTTTGTAGTTCAGGCTGGCTCTGAGCTCACTATGTAGTCCAGGCAAGCCTGGAACTCAGCAATCCTCCTGTCTCTGCCTCCCGAGTGCTGGGATTACAGGCGTGACCCACCACACCTGGCACTGTGGTATGTGGCATTGATTGCTGGTGGGCGTGAGTCTCCACGCCCAGCATTATATGTGGTTACCGGGGATGGAACCCAGGACCTTGTGCTTGCGAGGCAGGCGCCGGTACCACTGAGCTAACCGTCTGGCCCATGTGGTGTTCATTTTTATTCTTTTTTTAAAAATTGAATTCTATATTGGTACATTTTTTTTTTTTTTTGAGACAGGGTCTCGCTTTGTAGTTCAGGCTGGCTCTGAGCTCACTATGTGGCCCAGGCAAGCCTCGAACTCAGCAATCCACCTGTCTCTGCCTCCTGAGTGCTGGGATTACAGGCATAAACCACCACGCCCAGCACTGTAGTATGTGGTATTGATGGCTGGTGGGCATGAGTCTCCATGCCCAGCATTGTATGTGGTTACCGGGGATCGAACTCAGGACCTTGAGCTTGCGAGGCAGGCTCTGGAACCACTGAGCTAACCCTCCGGCCCATTGGTACATTTTATATACAGCTCACAATCACACTCAACATTGGGGAATTTGTACCAGTACATGACACAAGTTAATTCTCATTTTTACCCATATCCCTATCCAACCACAACCCCCCACCCCTTACATACATGCTATTTCTTTTTCTTTCCAAATCATATTTATTCTTTCCCCTCATGTTCCCCCACCACATTCCCTTTGAATATTTCCTATTTTACAAAATATATCATACAGCCGGGCGTGGTGGCTCATGCCTGTAATCCCAGCACTCGGGAAGCAGAGGCAGGAGGATTGTTGAGTTCAAGGCTTGCCTGGGCTGAATAGTGAGCTCAGGGCCAGCCTGAACTACAAAGCAAGACCCTGTCTCAAAAAAAAAAAAAAATATATATATATATAATCATACATTCTAGAACTCATTTACATCTACAGGTTCTCATACCAAAGAAAAGATACAGTATTTACATATCTGTGAACTATTCACTTCACTTATTAGTGTGTCCTCAAGGTGTATCCATTTGCACATAAATGAATGAAACTTGTCACTCTTTATAGCAGAGTAATACTCATTTTATAAAACACACACACACACACACATATACCTTCCTTATCCAGTCTCCAGTTGATGGGCATCTGGGTTGTTTCCAAGACTGGGCTATCACAAACTGAGCTGCTATGAGCATGGGTGTACATATGACTTTAAAATATAATTCTTTTATTTCCTTTGGGTATATTCCTAGCAGGGGAATAGCAGGGTCAAATGGGACCTCTAATCCTAGTTTTCTGAGGAATCTCCACACTGATCTCCATAATGGTTGTACAAGTCTACAATCCCACCAATAGTGAAGAAGGGTTCCTTTCTCCCTGCAGCCTTACCAGCATTTATTGCTGGTGGATTTCTCAAAAGCAGCCATTCTTTGTGGAGTTAGATGAAATCTCAGTGTTGTTTTCATCTGCATCTCTTGAATGACCAGTGATATTGAACATTTCTTCATATGCTTCTTGGCTGCTTTGACTTCTGCCTCTGAGAAGTGTCTGTTCATTTCAGATTCCCATTTTTGAATTGGTTCTTCAAACTTGGGGGGACTTATTTGTTTAAATTCTTTATATATTCTAGATAGTAGCCCTCTGTCTGACAAACAGCTAGTAAAGCTTTTTCCCATGTTGTTGGTTGCCTTTTAGTGGTGCCAGTGGTTTCTTCTGCCGTGCAGGTTTTTAGTAGGATGAGATTCCATTTGTTGATTCTTTCTGCTAGTTCTCATTCTATACAGGTTTTGTTCATAACGTCTCTGCCTAAGCCACTGTCTCCAAGAGTTTTACTTAACCTGTTTTGCAGCAGGTTTGTCATTTCTGTTTTAATGTTTAAGAATCTTTCACAATAGTGCCCAGAAAAATGAAATATTTAGGAATCAATCTAACAAAGGACTCTGAAAAAGGAGATAGAAGAGGATATCAGAAAATGGAAAGACATCCCTTGTTCCTGGATAAGGAAAACCAACATCATCAAAATGGCTATACTCCCACAACTATTATATAGATTCAATGCAATTCCTATTGAAATCCCATCACCATATTTCACAGAGCTAGAGAAAAATCATCCAAAAATTCATCTTGAGCCACAAGAGACCTAGAATAGCAAAAGCAATTCTGAGCAATCAGAACATGGCAGGGGGTATGACAGTTCTCAATTTAAAGCTGTACTGTAAAGCCGCTATGATAAAAACTGCATGGTACTGACAAAGTAAAGACTTGAGGACCAGTGGAATAGATTAGACGACCCAGAAACAACTCCAGATATACTAAGCCACCTAATCTTTGACGAAGGAACCAAACATCCTCAGTGGAGGAAAGACAGCCTCTTTAACAAATGGTGCTGGAAAAACTGGACTTTAACCTGCCAAAAACCAAAGCTAGACCATCTCTCACCATGTACACTAAACTAAAATCACAATGGATTCGAGGCTTAAACATTAAAACATATTTTTATTCTTACTTGGTCTAATCCAGAGCTCTTTGTGGATGTTACTGGCATCTTCTTTCTTACAGTATATTCTTCCACCAGTTCATGGGATCCTGTGAAATAAGAGAAATCATCATCCAGACAGCTGCTGATTTCACAGGGAAACACATACTCATCCCTGGATAATGCAGTCTCACTAGAGAAAACAGTAAAGAATGTATGTTTTGTGCATGTATATGAGCAGGGAGAGTGAAGGAAGAGGGAGAAAAAGGAAAGGAAAAGGAAGAGGAAGAGAAGGAAAAGAGATTACCTAAGCTTTAGAAACTATAAGAATCTTCCTCAATTGAAATCTCTTTCCGTTGCCTGGAGAGCTCAGGTTATATGTCTCTGTACTGAGATTTTTAGGTGATTTTATAGTTTCCATAATTTTTTGGATTATCTTTTAAGTAAGGACAAAAGGAAATATATCCCAACTGAATTAATTCAATGTTTTAACTCAACAAATGCTATTTATAATATCAAGCTGATAATATTAAATAACAATGATGATGATAGTAAATAAAAATAGCACAGAAATACCTTTAAAATAGGGAAGCCAAACCCCCACAGCATGAATACTACAATTTCAACAATAGAAAGTTCAACTGCAGGAAATGATCTTCTATCAGTGTGGAATCAGAAGTCAGAGAAGTTTCTCTCCCAGAGGAGTGGACTGTAAGAGCCAGAAAAGGAAGCCATCTGGCGAGGTGATGACTCTTAGTGTCTACTCTGGCTGCTTGTTATAAGTTTAATTGTCAAACATTTTACAAGGCACGCATCACTGTTCTGTACACTTCTCCGTGTGTATGTTATATCTTAGCGGGATGTTTTTAAAAGTCCTTAGACAATGTTTGTCCTGTGTCAACCATATTAATTGTCCAGGAAACATAGCTAAATTGTGGTGCACTCAAAGGGAGTAACTCATTGACCTGATGCACCATGAACTGATGTGACATATCTTTTTCTGTCCCATATAGTTCTCACTGGTTTAAAAAATTAATGGCTTTGCACTTGCATTCTCCTGTGCCAGTATTTTGCATTTCTCTTCAAACTGCTTCACACTGTAGCAAGAACAATGGGATACAGATGCTTGAAGGGAGAGGGAATACTTTGATATGATACTTTTAATCACAATATCTTTATCTGTAATATATTTTTAATTTAAAACTTCAGTTATATTTCATAAGATCTACACTCAAAATTTGTAATTTTTCTTTCTTTCTCTTTCTCTCATTCTGATTCTTTCTCTCTTTCTTTCCTTTGCTTCCTTCCTTCGTTCATTCCTTCCTTCCTTCCTTCGTTCCTTCCTTCCTTCCTATGTGTTTGCTTGCCTGCTTGCTTGTTTTCTTGGTTGCTTCTTTAAGTACTGGGGATGTGTCCAGGGGCTCTTTCTTATTCACAAACACTCTACCACTGAGCTACATCTACAACTCTTTTTCTTTTGAAATAAGAACTTTCTAAATTACTGAGGCTAGGATCAAACTTGTCATCCTCTTGCTTGCCCTTTACATATGTTTTAATTTATAAAACAGCTCAGTAATCCTCAGCACTTTTGCAGAAGGAAGAACTATGTTTCCTTTCACAAGATCAAATCCCTACAGATATATTTGAATATTTATAACACAACACCTGGTAGTAGATGCTGGAATACAATGTTGAAAAAGACAATGACTTTGGTGTTTATTTAGGCTAAATTCTAGCAGAAAAGAATCAAATTGGTACAGAAGCGTTAACCTTTAAGAAGAAAGTCAAGATTCCGTGAGTCTGTAGCATGAAGTACAAACTTCATTTTGGGGAAAATTACACTATTTCAGAAAGAGGGTCAAGAGAGTAAGTGATGGTCACCAGGTTTCCTGAAGACCAGTAAGGAATGATATGAAAAGCAGATCCCTTGGGAAAGGTAAAGTCAAGCCCAGCTCATCCTGATATACTTTGTGTGAGATGGAGTAACTCTTTAATGATCATTCAGATTTTTTGTTATCCTGTCTTGAAAAATACTAAAGTGGTTAGTACTGAATTTGTATGTTACAGTTAATTAGTTACCTGAAAATAATTGCTCTGCAACTTTACAAATGACCTCCTCAGGAGTTATCCAAGCCATTAGGTTTTTCTTTGTAAATGTTATTAAAAATAAGTGAAAACCTCTCTGATCTAATATGAAGGTCAAAGAAATAAAATTTTGTTATTACACAGCTTTATTAAAACAAGGTTTTTTTTTCTTATAAACAAATACTAATGTGACCTCAGCATTAAAATGCTTCATGTTTAAAGAGCTAAAAATAAAACAGAATGAAATTTTCTCCCCAATTGGAACATCAAAATTTCCAAATATAAAACATAACCAAGCATGACAAGATAACTTTGAAAGAGAACATTTGCTGACAATTTAAATGAGTACTTATTTGGAAGAACTTGTAAAGCTTTGCATTGCACTGACCCGTTTGTATTGTTTTTGTTTTTGAGGAAGGATCTTACTCCATAGTTCAGGTTGACGTTGAATTCATTATGTAGCCCAGGCTGGCCTTGACGCTCCTGTCTCAGTCTCCCATGCTGGGATTACAGGTGAGCTCCATCATGCCCAGGTGAATTTATCTTTTCTTAAATGATTTTATTTTTGGATACTATCTCCAGACTTATTTGCCTATTTGCACGTAGGTATGCATGTAAGAATATTAATGTTATTAACTTTGGTAATCAGGAAAAAAGGAAAGGTAAACATCCACTAGGGAAAGAAATAGGCAGGCTAATCTGTAAGATTTTTTTAGTAAGAACCACGTAGCTTTTATGAAGAATAGAAAATTGTTGAGACATTAACTAAAAACCTTTAAAATGCCAGAACTACTTGTTATCCACTCACTTATGTTCTTACCTGTATATTTTATGGTCCTGTTTATTACACTAAGTCTATGAATTTATATAAATATATGTCCACATGTTTTGTATGTCTGCATATGTGTATATGTAAACTTTAAAAAACCTGGAGAATAAATATTCAGAATAGGAAATATAAGCATCTGGCACACTTTTTCATCTACCATCTATGACCTTTTCAAGGACAAGTTCTCATAATTAATCTATGCTAAACTTGAACTCATTATGTAGCTCAGGTTGGTCTTCAACTCATGATCCCCTGCCTCAGCCTCCTACCATTTTCCCTGCAGCTGGCTAGATGTATACAATGGGAACTATGCCTCCTTAGGGAGGAGACATATAATTAGTTCTGGGCCACAGATTTGGTGGGCAGGTTATACTAGAACTTCTCTTTGACTTCAGTTCTCAGCTCAATTTCCTTGATCTATCTCATGTATAAGTTCCACAAATTAGAAATGTTTAATTTTTATTGACTCTTCATGGTGTGAGCTGAAGAAATGAGGGGTAAATAGACCAGAGGAAGAAGAGCAGTTTGCACGCTATGGTGTCTGATCTACTGCCGTCTATGGAGATTTCCTCAGAAAAGGAGGTTGGCTCTTGGCCCCAGTTGGCAGCTTCTCCAATCTGGTTCTCATGTCAGAGATTTGTCAGCACTCTGTGAGGACCATTGGAAATCAAGCCCATTCACAGTTTGTCTTGGACCTCCTGACGTCTTCCCACCCCTACAAGCTACTGAAAAGGAAAAGGGAAAAAAAGTCATAAAGTTTCTCTTACCATGGTGAGAAGAGCCAAAGAAAGAAATGAGAACAAGAACACATTAACAAAGAAGACACGTTCCCATGACTGCTCATTGTCAAAGACCCCATTCATTCATTCCCCAAATATTTATCAAGCACAATGGTGCCAGGCATTGCAGTAACTGCTAGTGTTGACATACTGTTAATGCCGACCTGGGCAAGGCATTTTACCCTGTTTTTTTTTTTTTTTTCTTCACCTTTGCTTAAACAAGCACAGTTCCTGCAGCTTCAGCTCACTTCTGGCTCTCCTCAGCCGTGCCTTTTGTAGAATATCTAATACATGATTGGATGTCTCAGAGAAACAAGGGAAGGATACCGAATCTATTACCACACAAAGGCACATAGCTAAACAATACTTTCACCTCCTTTTCAATACACTATAATGTTCTCTAACCCTAAGAACATATACTGGAATTGGATGGGATTCTTTACAATGACATCCATAAATAATTTTCCTGTCATTGTCTTTGTCCATGCTGCATTTTCTAGATTTTCCTTTTATTTTTCCTCTACTTATTGGCAATCCTCTAGCTAAATTGTTCTTAAAAACTGTATATACAAAAAAACATATTGCCGGGCGTGGTGGCTCATGCCTGTAATCCCAGCACTGGGGAGGCAGAGACAGGAGGATTGCTGAGTTCGAAGCTTGCCTAGGCTACATAGTGAGCTCAGAGCCAGCCTGAACTACAAAGCGAGACGCTGTCTCAAAAAAAAAAAAAAAATCCACCACCGATGGGTGGATGGCCCATAATCTGAATGTTTGTGTCATCCCCACCCATTCAAATATTGAAACCTATTCTCCAGTGTGATGATAACTGGAGGTAAAGTATTTTGGAGGTCACTAGTAGCCTTCTTGAATATGACTTAGTGCTCTTATAATAGCAAACCAAATGATCATCCTTGCCCCTACTCTTATGTGATACAGGGAGAACATATCTGAGTGTAAAAGAGGAAGCAGTTCTCACCACACATTGCCCAGAACCTTTTACGTTTCAGCCTCAAGAACTATAAGACACACATATCTGGTTTTTCCAAGCTATGTCATCTTCGGTATTGTTACAGTAATCTACGAAGGTTAGTGGATTAAGACAGGTAGCTAGATGGACACCAGCAGGGAAGATGGGAAGGCAGAAGGAGAAGGAAAGTGAGACAAAAGCAGAGGAGAAGAGAGGGGAGGGGAAGAAGGGGTGGAAAGAGGATAAGACAATATTATGAGCAAAATGGATCATGTTTATTCCACCCAGTTTAAAAAACAGAATATTTTAGAACCGTGGAGTGACTCGTGTGTTTCTCCCCACGTACTATCTGTTAGCTCCCTTCCAACCTCCAGAGGCGAAGATTGTTCTGAATTTTGTGTTAATTATCTTTTATTTTCCTGGACAAATCTTCTCCACAAATGTATCTTCACTTTATTGTGGTGGAAGTATATCAGGAATCATACTAAATATAGTTCCTCACAAATTGTACTTTCAATTCACCTTAAATTTTGACATTAACCTACACCAGCTTTTTTGAGTGGAACGCTATTGTACTAGTTCCAATGAATACTATTCCAGTCCTATCGC
>PVIC010052717.1:0-12085 GCA_004025085.1 Thryonomys swinderianus | reverse complement strand
TTTTTTTTTTTTTTTTTTTTTTTTTTTTTTTTTTTTTTTTTTTTTTTTTTTTTTTTTTTTTTTTTTTTTTTTTTTTTTTTTTTTTTTTTTTTTTTTTTTTTTTTTTTTTTTTTTTTTTTTTTTTTTTTTTTTTTTTTTTTTTTTTTTTTTTTTTTTTGAGACAGGGTCTTGCTTTGCAGTTCAAGCTGGCCCTGAGCTCACTATGTAGCCCCGGCAAGCCTCGAACTCAGCAATCCTCCTGTCTCCGCTTCCCGAGTGCTGGGATTACAGGCATGAGCCACCATGCCCGGCCCTAGTGCTTTTTGTTATTACCCTAAACTACAGTCTAAAGAAACAATTTTAAGGTTCACAATAATGAACCTACATAGTTGAGATGGAATATTATTTGAAAATAAATTTCTAAATAATGAAAAATATTTGTAGCACTTCAAAAGACTGATAAATTATGTCACAAAGCCACTGTCGAGCTTTAGAATGTGTACACTTTCTGTATAATATTACATGGCATTTCTTCTCAAAACAAATAGAAGATTTTTTCCCCTTAAATTAAAATTCTGTGCTAACTCATATCCTTTCCAAACACGCCTTGCCCTGTATTAACTTATCAGTGTGAGTACAGGATGAAGAAAAAAAGATAAGGAAGTAGTTTTCAGTTTCAAATTTTCCAACGGATCATTGTAAATAACAATCACTATGTTTCAACAATGAGATTTGCTAGTTAATTATTTTGCTTATTTTGAATTAATCTGAGTATTTTTTTCATGTTGATGTATGCTGAAATTTACTATGACAGTTAATGTAAGTGAATTTTAGATAATTTAGGATACTTGGTCATGAGCAAGAATTTTCATTCTTTTGCAGGCAATCAAGAAATATTCATTGACAAACTGTACTAAAGGAATCATTCACATGGTACAGAGGAATGGGCAGAAAATGTCCCAATTCTGGAACATTCTCCAGAACATGCCTTTTCAATTATTTACTTATTATTTATTTGTGCTTTCTTGAGACAGGGTCTTGCTATGTAGTTCAGGCAGACCTTGAACTCACTGTGTATTCCAGGATGGCCTCTCCTCATGGAAATCCTGTCTCAGCCTCTTGAGTGCTCTATTCACAACATGAGTGGGGCAGCTGTGCAACCAAATCTGAGCCTTCCAGGCTCAGTGTGTTTCTAGTGCCATCAGTTGTGAGCAGGTTTAAAGACTCATCAGTCTACATTTATGCCAAGGCCTGACTCATAAGCACTGCAAGCTTTGAGACATTACCTACACTGTGCTTCTCTGTTGCCAGAGAGTTAAAACACAGTATAGCATTTCTCTGGTGTCTACCCCCATTACTGCCATGCCACATCACCAGGCATCAGTGATTGTTTTCTGGGGGACAACAGTGCAGTGTGGAGGGGTTGGGGCTGTTTTAGAATCAGGTGGGCCACGCCAGCCCTGTGAGGATGAGTATGTCATCTGACTTTTTCAAACACCAGTTTCCATCTGTACCTGTTAGCTCCTGCATCCACAGATTCAAGCAACTAAAGATTTAAAACCTACATCTATATTAAACATTTACAGACTTTTTCCTTGTCCTAATTCCTTAAACAGCACAATTGCTTACATAGCATTTATGTTGTATTAGATAACCTAAGGACCCTAGACATGACCATTTATATCTCACAGAGGAAGAAACTGAGATTGATCAGTGCAAGATCACATGTCCAGAAAGTAACACGCATGTCAGGGATTAAAATTTAGGTTAGCTTGAACTTATTTGTATATTTTAAATAGCATTATGATCACATCCATCATTGAGAATTTGTACCTGTACACGACATATCTTGATTCTTATTTCTCCCATTTCCCTGTCCTCCCTTCAACTCTCCCACCCCTATATACATAAACTTTATTTCTATTTTGTCCTTTTTAATCATCAAATATTTTTTTCCCTTCCTTGCTTTCCTTTGCCCCTCCATTCAATTCCCCTTCCTCTTTGAAGATTTTCTTCCTATTTCACAATACCTGTCATACATTCTGGTCCTCATTTACACCTTCATTTTCTCACACTAAAGAAAAAATACGGTATTTACACATCTGCATCCTATTTATTACACTTATGAGTATGGTCTTAATGTGCATTCATTTAACTACAAATGTCTCTAATTTATCATTCCTTATGGGTAATATTCCATGTTATATAAAATAAAGGCCACATCTTCTTTATCCAGTCTCCAGTTGATGGGCATTTGGACTGTTTCCAAGATTTAGTTATTATAAACTGTGCTGCTATAAACATAGGTGTACCTATATTGCTGTGATAGGAATCTTTTCTTTCATGAATATATACCCAGCAGGGAACAGGAGTGTCAAATAGGACCAGTGATCCTAGCTTTTTTGAGGACTCTCCTCACTGATTGCACCAGTCTACATTCCCGCCAACAGTGGAGAATTGTTCCTTTTTTCCCCTACAACCCTGCCAGCATTTTTTGTTGGTTTGTTTCTTGATAGCAGCCATTCTTTTTGGAGTGAGATGGAATCTCGATCAGAACCTACACTCTTAAGGCAAAACATTCACGTAAGAATTTAGGAATATAAAACTGTTTAAAAAATATTCTCTGGCATCCAAAATCCATTCAATGAATATTCAACAAATGTTCTACTAGGTCATCTGGGTTCCAGGTCCTGTGTTAGGTGCTCTAAGAAGCAAAGTAAGTAAAAGGTTGTTGCCACATACTGGGGGAAAGAAAGATGCACAGATATCCCTACAGGGGGCGCAATACATGGAGACTGCTACATGAATTTGAGGAGAAGGAAAGAACAGACTAGGAGTTCCTGGTATTCAGTGATACTGTTCTGGGTAGAACAAAGGGAAACAGCAAAACTATGATGACGGTGTCAAACTTGAGAGGTGTAGAGAACAAGAATCCCATTACCAGCTTGAAGGGACCCAGTGCACTGGAGTGACAGGGAGAGAAGATGAGGCTTTGCACAGATGCTGTGCAGCTGGGCTGGGAGTGGTGTGCATTACACTGAGCTTCCCCGAGTTCCCAAGTTACATCATATACACAGTGCTATTTAAGGAACTGAACATGCCATGAGGATATTTGTTCCCATTAATTTGGTCCCTAAATGTTTAACAAACATCTGTTTGGGTCATATGCTCTTGGGCAAGTTATGAGTCCTTCTTGTCCCCATGTGCACATTTACAGTGTTGTTTTTTTTTTTTTTTTAGGGAAAATTTGTATATTTTAAATCTTAGTCATAGTGGTTTTATTTTTCTATCTCAATTTAATTACTGACTACTGTCATTACTGATTCCTAACACTGGCCCAGGCCAAGAGTATAAATGAGTCTTGCTTCTAAGCCTATCTTTATTTTTAAGTTATATAAAAGGATAACCAACTGTGACTGTCCTTCTACTTTGACAAGTTTACCCTATTAGGACTGGGAAGCCCAGATATGAGTTTATAATTATTAGTCAGCTTGGAGAACTGCAGTGGAACAAGGCGATTTGGAGATAGATAGAGCACCAGCCAGTGGACTGTCCCTCTGGGGCTACTGCACACCTGGTAAGGGCCCTTGAGAGCTGTGCTGGCAAAATTCCCACTGACAATTTTTTGTCATTGTTGTCCACTTCCATAAGCCTTTCTGGCAGCTACTTTTCAGTAATTCTTGTAGTATAGTTCAGTCTGTCCTGAGGACTGACCAAAGAAAGGGGAAGCAATTGCCCCTGGAAGTAGGATTAGACCATTTATGGTCTAGAGTTCTCGAGTTCCAAGGACCTGAGGTACAGTCTAGAAGTGGGGCACAGGCATGATTAGACATAGCGTTTTTCTTCTATTGGGAGGGGATGGTGCAGGAGTTGGAGAGTAACCTTTAAATCATGTTGGGGCAGGGTTTCACTGGCCTTATTGTTAGTAGTAGGGCCAATCAGTGCAGTTACAAGTCAGGACTTCTCATTTATACCTTGCAATCTTCAACTGTGTAATAAGCACATGTATATTCCTACAAAATATGAAGTGATGCATCTTCTGATACTTCTGCTAAATAAAAATTTTCAAATATTTACATTTATAGACCTTCCCAAGAAGAGAAAAGCAAAAAGGCATATAGACCTTCCCAATAAAGGAAAAGGCATGCATGACTGTGGTCTTATTGAGGACAACTCTTACTAAAAATGTCTTTTAAACAATTGAACCCAAACCAAAGAAGATGTTAATTTACTAGAACTCTGCAGACATTTTCTCTTCACATAAATCAGGGAAAGTCTCTAATTGGCATTATTGCATTTTTTTTTGTTTTCTGCAGTTTATTTCTCTCTCAATTTCTCCTAATCACTCCTTTGTTATATAATTGTTTCCAGTTATTGGAGATGTTCATGATACTCCACCTTTTGCTGTGGGTTTCAGCCTAAAAAAAGCAGACTTCCTTGTTTTAATGTTGCTAATGAGGGCTTTGCTAATTCAAAACCATGCACTACAACTCACTGTGACAGGCACTGTGCTTGCTTCTGGAAAGATACAAAAACTAAGGGCTGTCTTTTGCCCCCAAATTGCTTACAGCCTGGTTGTTGAAGAAGACACATAAACAGATCTATTATAATAAAAATAATGAATACAATTATAAAGGAATATGGGAAGAAAGGGCACCAAAGAGTGCCCCCACCTGGGGGAATCTTGAGATTTTTACCGAAGAGTTGGCATTTCAGGTAGAGTTAAAGGTAAGTATGAGTTTGCCAGACCAGCAAGGTGATCATTATTGCCCATCTTCATTTTAATTTATTTATTACTTAAATTCATGAGATGACTGGACTTTGTGTCATTACTCACAAAAACTAGTTTTTTATGCTTCCTCTTCTGCCCTCTGTCTCACATTGGGGACATTGTTTCATACATCTCTGTGTTATCATCTGTAAAACTGGGACCAATATTACCTATCTTATGAAGTTGTTTTGAGGATTCAAAGAACAAATGTGTTCACCTGCTTAACATTGGTCTATGTATGAGATAGAACTGTGTTAGAACTCATCTTCCAGAGCACCAGCTCTCTTTAATCAAGACAGAGTTGGTTTTCTGTTGATGTTGGGAAGTTCAGAGAAGGCAATGCTGGATTGTACAAAGAAACCGCTACAACTCCAGTGTCCTGGGCTCTGGCTCACTTTCTACTCTGCCTCCCTTAGGGTATGGTTCTATTAAGTTGCATTTACAAAAAGCCCACTATATCACCAGGCATGTGGCAAGTTAGTATAGAAGAAAGAAGGAGGAAAAGAGCTATTCCTTTATTAGAAAAATTAAAATTTACTAAGATATGTCTGTCTACCCAACTTTTTCTGGATTTGTGTGTCATTCATAAGCCTGAATTTTTCTGTGCCCTTATCTGAGAATAACAGAACCTGAGAGGGTAAATGTTTTAGCTGGGTATTTTGGAACCCTAAGGAAAGTTGGGGGCCCTTACACCAAATAGGAAGAGAATGGACAGGTAGGCAACCAGTAGCTTCCATTACAGCCTGACATACAACATTCAACAATTGGCACTACTGTAAGAAAGACCCTCAAATATGTTTGTTCAGTATATTTAGTCATCATGGAAATGCAAATCAAAACTAATTGAGATTCTATGCCACCCTGTTCAGAATGGCTATCATCAAGAAAACAAAAATGACAAACACTACTGAGGACACAGGGAAAAAGAAATACATAAACATTAATGAGACTACAAATTAGTATAGCCTCTGTGAAAAACAGTATGAGGGTTCCTCAAAAAGCTAAAAATAAAATTATTACAAAATCCAGCTATACCACTTTTTGATATACCTAAGGGAATCAAAGACAATATACTGTATACAGAGTCTACAAAAATGTATATACCAGGAAAGAAAAATTTATAAAAATATTGTAATACTAAATTGATTGAGACTGCAAGGGATTAGTATAAGTTATCTTTGGCCTCTTCAATTACAAGAAGTGCTCAAAGGGTGGCCACTGGTTCCCAGACGTGGTTGGTATGGCAAACTGCTGAAGTATGTAAACATTTTTTGGTACACTCTGATGTAGTATCTATGTAACCATATTTGCTGTGGTACTGTTCTCAATAGTCAAGTTATAGAATAAGCCTATATGCCTATAAACAGATGAATGGATAAAGAAATGTGGTATGTATACACAATGAAATGAATGAAATTGGAGATCTTATTAAGAGAAATAAATCAGACATGGAAAGAAAAATATTATATTTTCTCTCATATACAGGATGTAGAGAAGAAAAGATGGCATAAAGTAAAAGGGACACTATTGGAGAAGATGATGGGGACAATAGGGAAGGCACATATGATTGCAATGAATTTATTATGATGTATAAAAATATAAAACCCATTATTTTGTCATATACTGGTACAAATTCCCCAATGTTGAATGTGATTGTGAGCTGTATATAAAATGTATCAATGAAGAATTCAGGGAAGCTGAGCAGTGACTTCCACCACCTGCAAGCAGCCTGCCCACTACTGGACCCAGGGCAGCTGCCCTAGGGCCCTCCATCTACCCTGGGCAAGTCTAGGTGAGTGCCATGGAGACCCATGCAGTGACCTCAACTACCTGCAAGCAGCCTGCCTGCTATGAGACCCAGGCTAGCCACCCTGGGGGACTTCTACTGCCCCTGGGTGACTATGGGTAAGTGCTGTGGAGTTTGCACGATGACTTCCATTGCTTGCTAGCAGCCTGGCCACCACTGGACCCAGGCCTGATGCCCACTGGGAGCTCCACTCCCCTTGAGTGAGTCTAGGTAAGTGTTACAGAGGTCATGCAGGGACTTCCACTGCAGCCTAGCAGCCTTCGGTCATCTCATCTAGACCAGAAGCATGGGGGACCTTTCCCTGGCTGATGAGAATCTGGATAAGTGCTATGGAGATCATGCAGTGACTTCTGCTACCTGTTAGCAGCCTGTCCACCACTGAACTCAGGCCAGAAGCTTCATAGGAGCTCTATTCCTGTTTGCACAGGTCCTGGTAAGCACCAGGTTGCACAGTAACTTACAGTGCTCACCAGCACAACAGGAATGAAAAATAATTCAAGAACCCAGACACAAAGATCATCACCAAGGAGGAATTCAAGGAAAAGGGAAATACAGCAAAATGAAGCTCAGTCATCAGGATTCTCTAAACTGGTAACAACAACAGATTTACTAAAATGGAAATCAGAACTGATCTCTGAGATGAAAACAGAGATGTCCACAGTGAAAGACTTCATTAAAGAAGAGATCAGAAACATGATAGAAGCTCAGATAACAAAAGCAATGGAACATTATAAAGACCTTCAAGCAGAGGCCCAGGTGATCAAAAATAAGAATGAAAGTTTGTGAAGTAGGATGAATGAAGCTGAAAACTGAATTTCAGACCTAGAAGACAGGCTCAGAGACAATGAACAGGAAAGAAATAATTTATGGAAAATAGCCAGGGACCATGAGAAATCAATCCAACAGCTCCTAGATTATTCAAAGGAGAATAACATAAGGCTGACTGGAGTCAGTGAAGAAACAGGAGACAGTGCAAAAGACAAAAAAAAAAAACCCAAACAAACAAAAAACAAAATGAAAAACCATTCACAGATATAAGGGCAGAAAACTTCACAGGAAAAGGAAAAGAATTGGACATACAGATAAATGAGGTGTATAGGACTCCAAAAGGCTGTGATATTAAAAAATCTACTCCCAGGCATGTACTTATCAAGGTTCCAGATATCCAACAAAATAATGAAATTCTAAAAGCAGTTAGAGAGAAGGAAAAAAAAAACACATACAAAGGGAAGCCCATCAGGATCACAGTAGACTTTTCAGTGCAGATGCTCAATGCAAGGAAAGCCTGGAGGGAAATGTTTCAAGCATTGGAGGATAACAACCTCCAACCTAGATTGATATAACCTACAAAACTATCTTTCAAAATTGAGGGAGAAATAAGATACTTCCATGACAAAGAACACCTGAAGAACTTGTCAATTACAATGCCTGCACTCCAAAACATTCTAAACAATATCTTGAAAAAAAAATGAAGGTCACAAACTCATGAGACCTAGTAGAGTGAATTCATTGAGCAAGATAATAAACTGAGTGGAAAGAGGAAAAGCAAAGAATAAAAGAGACAAGAATAGAAAAACACCATGACAGGTATAAATAAGGCCATATCAGTCATAATCATTAATGTCATTGGCCTCAAAGGGCCAGTCAAAGGACATAGACTGGCAGAATGGATTAAGAAACAAGATCCTACAGTATGCTGCATAAAAGAAATACACCTAATTTAGAAAGAAAGCCACAGACTAAAAGTAAAGGGATGGAATACAAGTCTCTATATAACAGGAAACTGCAAAAAAGCAGGAGTGGCTATCCTATTTGCAGACAAAGTAGATTTCAAACCAAAACTGATTAAGAGAGACAAAGAAGGACATTACATCCTTGTACAGGGAATAATTCAAGAGAAAGAGATGACATTCATAAATATTTATGAACCAAATTCCAATGCACCCAACTATATAAAACAAATATTCATAGATATGAAAACCCTGATAAGCACTAATACAACAGTAGTAGGGAACTTCAGTACCCCACTGTCACAACTACACAGCTCAATTGGACAAAACATCAGTCAATCCTTGAACTGAACTAAACCTTCAAAAAATTGAAGTTAAGGGGCCGGAGGGTTAGCTCAGTGGTTCTGGTGCCTGCCTTGCAAGCGCAAGGTCCTGAGTTCGATCCCCGGTAACCACATAGAATGCTGGGCATGGAGACACGCCCACCAACAATCAACACCGCATACCACAATGCCAGACGTGGTGGCTCACGCCTGTCATCCCAGCACTCGGGAGGCAGAGACAGGAGGATTGCTGAGTTCGTGGCGGCTTGCCTGGGTGCCATAGTGAACTCAGGGCCAGCCTGAACTACAAAGTGAGACCCTGTCTCAAAAAGCAAAAAAAAAAAAAAAATTGAAGTTAATAGATGCCTAGAGTATTTTACCCGACAAAATCAGAATATATATTCTTCTCAGCTTCCCATGGGTCATTCTCCAAAATACACCACATACTAGTCTATAGAACGTGTTTAAGTAAGTTCAAAGGAATTGAAGTTATTGCTTGTATACTGTCAGACCATAGTGACTTGAACTTGGAGCTGAATAGCAAAAGAAATCCCAAGACCCTCACAAACACATGGAACTTGAACAATACTCTGCTGATCAACCAATGGATCATAGAAGAAGTCAGGAAGGAAACTGAACAGTTTTTACAATTAAATGATAATTCCAGTCTAATGTACAGGAATTTATGGGATACAATGAAAGCAGTTCTATGAGGGAAATTCACTAAATGCGTACACCAGGAAAATAGAGCAAGCTCAAATAAATGACCTAATGCTGAACCTCAAGCTATTAGAAAAAAAGGAGCAAGACAAATTCAAAGCTTGTACTAGGGAGGAAATTATAAGGATCAGAGCAGAAATTAACTCAATGGAGACTAGGAGAATGATACAAAAAAAATCAATGAATCTAAGAGTTGGTTCTTCAAAAAGATAAACAAAATTGACAGACCCCTAGCCAACCTTATCAAACAAAGGAAGGAAAAGGTTCATATTCATCCTATTAGGAACAAAAAATGGGAAATCACCACAGATCCAGTGGAAGTCCAGAGGATAATAAACACATACTTTGAAAGTTTGTATTCCAAAAAGATAGAAAATGTAGACGAAATGGATAGATTCCTAGATGCATATGAACTTCCAAAGCTAAATGAAGAGGATAAAAATGTTAAACACCCCAATTTTAATCTGTGAAACTGAGTATATAATAAAAAAAATCTATCAACAAAGAAAAGTCCTGATCTTGATGGATTTACCACTGAATTTGACAAAACTTTCAAAGAAGAGTTACTGTCTCTACATCTCAAACTCTTTAATGAAATTGAACAGCAATCAGTACCACATATCACAGTGCTGGGCATGGTGGCTCATGCCTATAATCCCAGCACTTGGAACTCAGAGGAAGGAGGATTGCTGAATTCAAGGCTTGCCTGGGCTACATTGTGAGCTCAGGGCCAGCAAGGGAAGAAGTACTCCCAAATTCATTCCTTGAAGCAACCATTACCTTGATTCTAAAAGGAGAAAAAGACCCAACCCAAAAAGAGACCTTATCAAACAAAGGAAGGAGAAGGTTCACATTCATCCTATTAGGAACAAAAAATGGGAAATCACCACAGATCCAGTGGAAGTCCAGAGGATAATAAAAACGTACTTTGAAAATTTGTATTCCAAAAAGATAGAAAATGTAGAAGAAATGGATAGATTCCTAGACACATATGAACTTCCAAAGCTGAATGAAGAGGATAAAAATGTTAAACACGCTGGGCATGGTGGCTCATGCCTACAATCCCAGCACTCAGGAGGCAGAGACAGGAGGATTGCTGAATTTGAGGCTTGCCTGGGCTACATAGTGAGCTCAGGGCCAGCCTGAACTACAAAGCGAGACCTTGTCTCAAAAAAAAAATGTTAAACACCCCAATTTCAATCTGTGAGAACTATAGGCCAATCTCCTTAATGAACATTGATGCAAAAATCTTCAACAAGATCCTGGCAAATAGAATACAGAGAATTATCAAGAAGATCATGCACTCTGACCAAGTTGTATTCATCCCTGGGATGCAAGGATGGTTCAACGTATATAAATCAACAAACATAATTCACTATATCAACAAACTCAAGGAGAAAAATCATATGGTCATCTCAAAAGATGTGAAGAAAGTGTTTGACAAAATCCAGCACCCATTCATGATTAAAACCCTACAGAAAACTGGAGTAGATGGATGTTATCTCAACCTAATAAAAGCTATTTATGAGAAACCAACAGCCAGCATCATGGTCAAAAGCTGAAACTTTTTACACTAAGATCAGGAATAAGACAAGGACATCTACTGTCACTGCTCCTGTTAGATACAGTGCTGCAACAGTTAGCCATAGCAATTAGACAAGAGCAAGAAGTGAAAGGATTAAAGATAGGAAAGGAAGCAGTTAAGCTATCATTATTTACTGATGACATGATACTCTATATAGAGGATCCTAAAACTCAACCAAAAGACTACTAATCACTAGATTTAGTAGTGTAGCTGGATATAAGGTCAATAAAAGTAATAATCTTTGTATATATATGAACAACAAACTCATTGAGAGAGATATTAGGAAATCAATTTCTTTCACAATAGCATCCAAAAAAATGAAGTATCTCTCATTAATCTAACAAAAGAGGTAAAAGACCTCTACTCTGAAAACTACAATACTCTGAAAAGAGATATTGAAGAGGATATCAGAAAATGGAAAGACCCTTTCTTCATGGGTAGGAAGAACTAACATCATCAAAATGAACATACTGCCAAGACTACTATAGAGATTCAATGCAATCCCAATTGAAATCATAACAGCACATTTCATAGAGCTAGAGAAAATAATCCAAAAATTCATCTGGAACTAGAAGAGATTTAGGCCAGCAAAAGCAATTCTAGGCAATCATCAAAATGAACATACTGCCAAGACTACTATAGAGATTCAATGCAATCCCAATTGAAATCATAACAGCACATTTCATAGAGCTAGAGAAAATAATCCAAAAATTCATCTGGAACTAGAAGAGATTTAGGCCAGCAAAAGCAATTCTAGGCAATAAGGACATGGCAGGAGGTATCACAACCCACAACTTGAAACTATACTACAAAGCCACTGTGATAAAAACAGCCAAAGGAGACATCTGGAGGATATACTACTAAGTGAAATCAATAGATCACAGATAGACAATTCCTGGATCTTCTCTATGGCATGAACACCTGTAGATGCAAATGAGTTCTAGAAAGTAGGACAGCTTTTATAGAGTGGAATATTTCTTTTTTTTTAATTGAATTCTTTATTGGTACAATTTATATACATCTCAAAATCACATATAACATTGGGAAATTTGTACCAGTATATGCCACAAGTTAATTCTCATTTTTACCCATATCCCTACCCACTCCCCCCTCCTCCCCCCTTATACATGCTCTTTTATTTTCTTTCTGTATCATATTTATTCCTTCCCC
>PVIC010052716.1:0-12101 GCA_004025085.1 Thryonomys swinderianus | reverse complement strand
TGTTATCATGTTCTTAGTAAAAGATACGTAACACAATGTTCTAGATTTAATATCAGCAATACAGGGATATTCATGAAATTTCACATGAATAATGATGACTCAACTGGGTGATTCTGAGGATTTGTGACTGTCTCGAGAGGAAACCATGGTAACTTCAGGCCTGGATTTTCTTCCTGATGGTGTCACATAGCTCAGATCGTCAAGATCTTAAGACCCGCCTTCCCTCCTGCCACTCCACAAGCACAGTCCACGAGTGACACAATGTAGCGATAGTGTGTTTTTTCAGTCTGCTTTGCATGTGTCTAAAGTGAAAGTCACGCAAATTAGTACTATGGTACTAGTGCACACTGATGAAGTGTGCAGTGTACGTAAGTGGGGTCCTTTGGAGAGGGGTGCGCAGTCCTGCTGGATGTCTTGCTTTATTCAGTGCACTGTATTTATCTGCCTTTGCTGACTGCATTTTAGAAACTGCTTAAATTTTCAGGTTTGTTGGTCTTCATTGAGTAAATAACTCAGTTATCTGCCAAAATTCTATGTGAATTTAAAACCACGTAGACAAAGTTTTCTGTTCCCCTAGAGATCTTTGAAACAGATAAACATTCAGTTGTATAATTAGAAATACAAGAAAGCATTATATGCTATTTTATATATAGCTTTAAATTCCTTGTATAATAAAAGGAAGAATGTTCTCAATGAAATATATATATATATACATATATATTTATATAGACACCTAAATGCATGAATAGTGTGCTCGCCATTCTTACTGTAGTCCTCAGAAGTTTTAAGCAGTACATTTCCCCAAAGATAAGCTAAAAAATGAACAAATTCCAAATGCATAAGGAAGAAAAATTACCTAGGGAGTAGAAGTAAATCTGATATATCTAGCAAAATTGGGGATAGCCACTTGAATGCTGATTCAAAAGACTGATGGGGTGACATACAGAGTTCTGTGGCCCTTTGGAGACCATGGAGGAGTTCTTTGGTCTCTGTCTGAAGTCAGAGTGGCTGGGGTGAGGCTGAGGTGTGAAGTCAGAGTGGCTGTGGCTGAGGTGTGTTAGGATGTCTGATGAATTATCATGGATTTTTCTTCCTTTTCTTGTTGCATTTTCATAAAAGTAGAAGAGACATAATGTTAGACATAAGACATAAACCACCACTCTGATTTCAAAATTAACCCTTTGTGATTTGTTTAATTATCTATTCTTACCAGGAGAGTGAGCTTTATTTTATTATGCTACTAATCCACTTAAATAGTTGCTTACAGCATCTGCTAGCACATCGTCTCCCGTCTCTTCATAATTCTTGCTTTACCATCACTTAGTCCTTTCCTCTCACAGACCTGTTCAGTTCCTCACAATCCCTTGTGGGATGGGAGGTGACATTTCTGGACTGAACTCATTTCTCTGTGACTTAGCAGGGAGGTGGGCTTGGCTGAGTCTTAGCTGTCTGCGTGCTCTCTCTCTTCTGACGTGAACCCCTCCCAGTCCTGTCAGGAAGACTGAGCCACGCTGTGTGTAGATCAGCAGGGACTCTGGGAGCTTCCTAAATGGTGGTTTTGCACTTTCACAGTCCCCGCTACAGCTCCTGGTGTGACGACTCTAGCTCCTACGATTGTTATGTTAACACGGGAGACTAGTAGAGAGGAAATAATATTGGTTCTTATTACATGTGAGGTTCAGAGCCAAGCACTTAGTTTCCATGATTTTATACTATTTCCATCGTAATCCTAAAGACAGATGGTTCTGTTTTAAAGATATGATTTAAGCATGGAGGTTAAGCAATTTACTACTATTCACTCAGCCTATAGGTGGTGAAATATGAATTAAATTCACGCAATAGAGACATTAAAATATATGCTCTTCCTCTGACCATGCTGTCTTTGATGCGTGGAGGAATCTTTCTTTGGAAGAATTCATTCCAGCCCTCTTTTCTTAGATTACCTTTGATTTGGGGAAATCACATAACGTGTTCATAGCAAAGCCGCAGCTGGTCTTGTCAAAGTTTTAGTCTCCTAAGTGTTTATGAGTTTTGCCTTTAACCTTTGGCTTATTTCTTTCTTATGACCATATTTATATGTTTGAACATTTTTGCTTAGTTTTATATTTAAACATTTTTGCTTATATATGTATATATACATATATTTTTGTATTCTTTTTTTGAGGGTATTAGTCAGAGTTTGAACTTTTTAGATCCCTCCCTTTTTGCTTTGATGCTATTTTTTAGTTTAAAAATTCTACCTTTTCAGGACATCTCTTCTTCAGACTGATTGCCTTAAAAATCCTCTAGGTTTTCACAACATTAGCGAGGAAGTTTTTAAGTATGGTTCTCAGAAATGGGAAATATAGTTGTCATACCAGCTGTATTTGAAAATAGATGATGCCATTTTAACATCATAGTAGAAATGCAAATTCTTAGTTGTGTTTGTCTAGGAGATGCTGATGAATTCATGTTCCGTGGCAGGTTCAAGAGGATAAGCCAAACCTACCCACAGGCTTCATTGTTTCCAGGGGTGCCCTCTCCCTCTTGGGATCATATCGTAGGGAAAGACTCTTGGTCGCGAGTGGAGAGCGGGCTTCAGGGAGGGACTGTGTGCTGTCCAGCCGAAGCGCTCAGGGACACAGCTCGCTCTTCCTGAGAGACCCCAGGACCCTCCTGGCCACGCTTGCTGGAAGGGCAGCTCTCGTGATGCCTTTCTGCTTTCCTGCTGTTCGCTCTCAGGTCAGTGATCGATCCTCACATAAATTCCAGGAGATGAAGTAAGGGATCTTATTCAATATCGCTTTCGGGATTAATGATGAAATAGAAAACAAAATGCTCAGGACTCAGTAAATACGGCCCTTCCTTCTTTCATCCGTACATTTTACAGCAGGGAACATTTAAATAGCATGTACACTAACTGGGCTGCTCACAGGCAGGGTGAGGAACTCTGCAGTTTCATCGCTGTGTGTTTCCAGTATATGCTGATTCAATCAATGACCATTCTAGTCATATGCAGTTAGGCACAGATCTATAGATATATGAATGTGCATCACTGTTCTTTTAAGTACTTATCTTCATCATACTTCAGCTTGGTCTAAGAAATGGGAAGTTATGGAACATTTGAGTCATTTGTATTTTTCGTTATCACCTCATTTATTTGAACAATGTCTATTATAACAAAGTATTTATGGCAGCATTTTCAGGTTTCAAATTAATGTCACAAGATTTTTTCTATTTGATCTACGTTATATATTTAAGCAGGAAAAGTATTAGCTTTTATATTTTGTAAGAAAGAAGAAACTGAAGTTAACAGACATGTTTAGAAAATCCATTCAATATTTTTTCATAATTACATATAGCTATTTAACATTGATTATATGTCAGAAAGTTGAATTTTGGGTTTTTCCACAGTGGTCTTCCCTAAATTGATATCCAATATCCTTACCGTTGTAATGAATACGAACTTTTTTTTTCTGTAGCATGATGCTTTTTTTTCAGTGTCTTTGTGCTTTGAAGATGAGCTAGGGTCCCTCCAGACTGAGAATCCTCTCGCTGTGTGCTTTGGAGAGTCTGTGTAAGCAGCAGCCAGAGTCCCCGCTGTGCTTTAAATGTCGTCTTCGAGTTAAGCACTCAGGGTCAAGATAAGTTTTCTGTGCTCCTGTGGTCTTTATTAATTGCTTTGGATTATGATAATAGGCCAAGGCACAGGGTTCCTTCTAATTTATATCTTTGTGTATGTGACTGTGTGTGTGTGTGTGTGTGTGTATACACAAATGTAATGTCTTGGAGGAATGAGACAAAAAAAAAGTAATGACTACTGCACATAGATGGGAAAAATACTGGAGAAAAAATGTGATACTTTGATGGCCAGAAACAAGCACTACTGAAATATGGTTTCTGACCATGTCAATGTGAGTTTTAAAAAAGCATGAAACCATTTTAATTGCAGCCTTAAAGAAATCTGAAATGTAAGGTTAATTTTATTTGGATAGAAATTCCATTATTCATACAAGAAAGGTTATTGTGTACTCTTATGTTCTGCATGTTCTTTTAGGACCGTCTGGTTTCTTTATCTGGAAATATTTAACAGGACACAGTTTGTCTCACCTGATATATTTTTATGCTATTTTCATGCTCCTGTTAACATTGTTAAATTTATAATTTTGTATGCTCATGCTACATTATATCCCAGTTCTGGAAAAAAAAAATAGAGAGCTTTGATTAAAATGTGGTTCACTGAAGCATAAAAAGTACCTAAAGAGTACAACCCAAAATCACAGCGTAAACAAACCATGAGCCGATCTCGGGGGTGCGTTCAGAAAGCAGGTCCGTGCGCGGGGACGCGCGTCTCCACGCCCGCCCTGAGTCCTCACGCGCGGCCGGAGGGAGGCCGACGGGCGGAACACGCAGGGAAATCCTAACATCGGAGTCGAGCTTGACTGGAGATGCCGCGACCGCCCTTCCCCGTTCATTTTCCCGTGCGGAGCCTCGCCAGACAGCGGCGTCAGCGTCCGGCTTGTACGCTGTGAATTTTTCCCTTCCTTGAACTACACGAGTAAAGGAGAAACGCTCATTTCAAAACCATGTAGCAAAGGCCTGAGATCACTGAAAAAGGGAAAAGATGGAAGGAAAGAAATGTTAAGAGAAATGAGAGGCAAGGAGGGGGTGACGAGGGACGGAGCCCAGCAGGAAAGGAAGCGCTCAAGAGCCGGGTAAACCCGGGGGACCAGCAGACCCGACAGCCCCCCGTGTGAACCAGAAGCCCGGGCAGACCCCGCCACAGGCTGCCGCGTTGGAGGAATCGCTCGGCGGCAGGTCCGCGCACGGCGACTCCCAGCGCCTCGGTGCGAACGCCCAGGGGCAGCGGGGGCGCTCGGAGACCCAGAGTCTGCGGCCCGCGGCGCGGACCTCCCGAGCTTGGCCGAGGGGACCTGGGTCGCGGGGCCTCCTGGTGGCGTTCCCGCTACAGTCACAGCGAAGGGCGTTCGGGCCGGGCGCGCGGGAGGGAGCTCTTCCTTCCCGCCCGCGACGCGGCCACAGCCAGGGCTCCTGCCCGGGGAGGACGGGGCGCGAGGGCAGAGCAGGTTCCTCCGCCTCTGTCTGGAAGCAGCTCCCTTCCGCAGCCGCTGGGCACTTGGGGCCTCCCGGGCCTCCTGAGCGTCCCCGGGGCTGGCGGTGCCGCCCGCGAGCTCGGCCGACCGCGAGCCTCCGGGTCCTTCGCACCCGGCACGCGCTGGAGCCCCGGGCGGAGCAGCCGAGCAGGACCGCGCGTCGGCGCCGGGCTTCCCTGCGGCCTGGCCGGGCGGGCGGCGGCGGTTCTAGTGCCGGGCGAGCGCCGCGGGGAGCTCACAGGCAGCGCAGAGGTCCGCGCTCCTCTGCCGGCTTCGCAGCTTCTGACTTGAAGCTTGGCACGGCTCTTTCCGGTTATACCTTGAATTACGCGTCTCCGTCACATCGTTTCTGATGTACTCTTCGTGACCCCTACACAGGTTACGGTCATCAGTCTCTGTCTTTTTCGTACTTTCGTTGCTGACTTTTCTTGTTTCCACTGTGCTTTCGACTTCAGATCTTTGGTGATTATTTCCCGTGAATATATTTTTATTGCCTTACGGGGAATTTTAAAGTTGAGTGTTTCTCGAGACAGCTGCGTTCACCCTCCAGAGCACTGTCCTCGCGTCTCCCCCGGGGGTTCCTCTCCGGTTTTACGGCTGCCAGACCAACTTACAGCCCGGCGAAAACAAAAAAATCTGGTAATCGTTCTTCAGTTTATATGTCTTCATAAAATAAATACTTCTCTTCTGAATTTCAGGATGATTCATTTCATAGTGCAGTCCTCTTGCCCCTTAACTCCGCAAATTTACTTATTTTTTGAATTCTTTATTTAGGACTTATATTTGCACATGTTTGCATTGATGGGATCCACAGTTTTTGCTTTGTGTTCTTTGTAATTTGGATAGATTTGCCATCTTACTGTGCTGCATAAATTCTAGGACAGTTTCTACTGTGTGTGTGTGTCATATATAAATTCTGTGTAGTAAGTTTTTTTCTTTATTTTGGGTGAATTGATTTAAATCAACTGAATACAGGGAACAAGAGAAACCCCCAGCCTAAAGCCCTTCTCTTCCCTTACCCCCGCTTTTCTCTCAGGTATATCGTGGGGCTGTGGTGCTGAGCGGCACTGTGTTCTGGACTTTCCTCTCTGAGGTCGCATGAGAAAATAAGATTCTGCTAACACTGGGAACCAGTCACGGAGGAAACACTCTGACGAGCACCAAAGAGCACCTATACAGATAAACATGGGGCTGCTGCCTTTTGGTCAGATAACTGGTCGTGGAATGAGACCCAAGATTCCCTACACAACAGGCTCCTTGTGTTTCACAGGGTGGAGACAGAAATCTGCTTTAATGAATTGAATTTGCCAAGGAGGCTACACAACGTTGCTTACTTTAAGTGTCTCTTTAATTTTGGCAGTAAATTCAGTGTGCAGTTTTAATATTATTATGTAATATTTTCTTCTCTCCTTTTATGAGTACCCCTAGGTTGAATTTGAAATTTTAGATTAAAAAAACTATTAGCCTGATCCCTGTGGAGGCTAAAAACCTAAAGTTTGAGTTTTCTGACAATGAGAAATATTCTGTGTTCATCATATTGATGCAAAAATTGGTAATTTTTGATGAGTAACTAAAAAGCTATTTGTTATTGATGTGGGGCCCAAGAGGTGTGTGGAGCTTAATCATGAAGTGACATCTGTCTGGTCAATTGTTGTGAGGCATTTATTGAGGATCTAGCAGGCATCCTGAGCTATCGTGCCTTCACGGTGCAATCACACATCGAATCTCACAGTTTTCAAACATGACGGAATTCTCAAACCAGTAATGCTTAAATTTGGCCTTCAGTCTGTTGCCCAGTTAGATAAAATATAGCTTTTGTCAATTTCAATCCACTCTTGGTGAGATTATCTAAATTAAAATCAAAGAAAAAATGATGTATTCATTTCTCTTTCACTTTTTTCTTCCTGGTTAGCATATATTTCAACCCTAGTCTGAAAGATGTATCGCACAGGTCTGGGCTGTGGCGATAGTATATCACTGGTGCATTTCTAGGCTTGGGTCTGGGTTCTTTAATTTTTGACTGGGGACGCTGGTTGGAGATAGCAGTTGGTGAACTGACCCTGGTGAAAAGCAGGACTAGAAAGTGATGAACGCAATGGATCTGAATCATGAGCTGGGGTAACTTGGTGGCTATCACTGCTCTCAGAGTGAGCTCTGCCTCTGAGGCGAAAACTGCCCACCTCTACGGAATTACCTTGCAGACATTTAGGGGACGTGACAAACGCTGTTTAGGCAATGGTCCCCCGAACAACCTACTCATGCAGTATGTGTGGAAGGTACTTAAACCATAGTGACAGACCCCTCAGCATGTTTAGTTTATAGTTTTTTGGGAATAAAGAGTAATGTTCCTTATAAAGACACTCACAGTTTAATCTTAACAGTTACAAAAGTTGATGTCCTCCTAAGAAGCACGTCTAAAAGTATTTTTAAAGCTGTAAAGTATGTATTACTCAAGAGTAAATGAGAAAGGGGTTTTATGTGGATGAGCACCGAGCTCCAGCGCTGACCAGGTAACAGGCGCTAAGCACCTGTGGCAGTGACGGACCCGTGTGCGGAAGGAACGAGCTCTTCTGCAGGTGCGTTGGAGCCTCTGTCGGGAAAGGTAAATCGTAGCTCGACTGTGAATGATCTGGTTAAAACGTTTGCGCTTTCATTCAGTGACTGGGAACAATAAAGCATATGAACAATAAAAGGGTGACTGGTGGTTTGATGGGAGGTTAAAGCAGGCAGGGGTGCATTTTGTCAGAAGAAGGAGAGCCTAGGGGCAGAGTATTAGTTTTGTCTTGTAACAAGGAGCCGTGAAATATGGGTGGCTCACGATAAAAAGCGCTTCTAGCTTCTCTTTCAGTTTTGTTGGTCAGTGCAGGCAGCTCGTCTTCAGCCTGAGCATCTGGCCTGCCACGGACTGCAGGGTGAGCTCGGTCTAATCTGCAAGTGACTCTCCCCGGAGTGAGCACCAAGCTCTGCGTTTAACCTAGAGTGGGAAGAACACCCCGACCCTTCAAGGCTTGGCCAGAGGTCGCTACTCTCACTTCCTCCCACATTTCTTTGGTGAGTGGGACGCAGGAATACTTGTTCCCATCCTAGGGTGTGAAGTAGTATGTGGCAAAGGGCACGGCGGTGTAATTGACTTGGGAACGAGGCACGAGGGTACCACTTGGGCAGGGTGTAGCTTGGATCAGTCTAAACTTTTGGTGAAAAGAACCTTGAATAGTGTAGTGACCCAATAACTTTACATTTACATTTATAAAGAAGGAAGGATTTAGGAGACAATCCTAACGAAGGAGGGGAGAGAGATTTGCTGTCTTGTCTGATGTGAAGAATCCAGGCAGTGACTCAAAATCAATAAAAAGTCCCAGGAGAAGGTCACTGATTGGATAGCTGAGGTTAAATAATTTGGTTTAAAGACAAGCAACTGAAGAGCTGAGAAAATGACCCTGGAAGTCAAATCTGACTGACTCTAAAATCTGTAACTTCAACACTCACATGATGCTGCAGTGGACCATTATTGGCAGAAATAGAGCAAAACGCAGATTGCAGATGTGGAGAAGCAGCGAAGTCATCCTTGTTCGTAATCGGATCTGTTGATTCAGTTCTTCTCCACATCTGCTAAGAGTCGAACGTGCAAAATTAAAACTCTATGTTCCGAGTTCAGACATTTTTTTCGGGGTTGAATGAAGGGTATTGCAAGATGGATAATTCCATAAAATCATTTAGAATTAAGAATGCATTTATTGGCTGGGTGTGTTCGGGTGTATCAGGCTTTATGTGACACAAGCTCGTTTTTCTTGTGAAGAGAACGTTACAGTTTAGATCTGAAGTGCTGTCTCCCCCTGACCCCCGTTTCATACATTCGTAGGTGGGTCTTTCGCCAGACGACTCTGAAGCCTCCAGCTCCACCCGTGGGTTAATCAGGGGACAGCAAAGGGGGGATGTTTGGACAATAGGGCATGGGGCTCATTGAAGGCAGTGGGTCCAGGGCATGACTGCCGTGACTCTCTTCTGCGTCTGGGTCTCTTCTCTCTAACTCTTTCCCTTGAGTCTGCCTCGTGGCCGCCTTGAATTTAGCAAGTGTCTCTGCTGTGATGTTCCGCCCTCCTCAGGCCTAGGAACCTAATGATCACAGACTGAAGTCTCTGAAACTCTGATCCCACATCAGCTACTCAGATATACTGCCACAGTCAGACAAACCTAACACGACAAGGAAATGAGTGAACACGGGGATATGGAAACTTACTGAAAAGGGTAATGGAATCCTAGGAATATTACTCTCATTTAAATGAATCTTAGAATATCCTGTGCTGTATATACAAAACAAGCTATGAAAAGCTTTAAAAAATCATTAAACTGAACTTTCTACTTCCTAAAACATTTGACACATTTTTCAAGAAAAGTCAAATTGGTTCAATCAATTCAATTTAGGTTATATTTACACATAATAATAGATAAATTAGTTTCTACCACTTCTTTATACCATAAGAGCCATTATGTCTATGAAATAAATGATATTATTGATTAAAAATATTGATGTTATTTGACATCATATGGAGAAATCAATACACTTTTAGATGTATTTGTTGATATTTTTATTATTGTACTGCCACAGTTTAGCGCAATAACAAAAGCTGCTTTGTGTGTTTTTATTAGTTTTTAAGTTGTCAAACATCCACTGCTATATAATCCAATGATTAAAATAAAACAGAAAAGAAGGAAAAACATCACCTTTTTTTCCCCAGAATATGACATTTATTACACTTCTTATTTGTCTTTTCTCTCTCACAGAAGGGAAGGACCTAACTTGAGTAAAGGATCATATTTAACTGTGGGAAGAAAAGAATAGTTACTTAGTTTCAAGAAAGACACTTTCCTTGAAAATAAAATTATTTTGCCACAATTTGCTTTGTTCCTATCAAGTCAAAATTTGAAAGAGTGAAGTGGAAATTCAACAAAATAATAATTTGAAAATCTAAACAGACATTAATTTACATGAAGGTAAACTGTGTAACTGTTAGAGCCATTGATGAGCAGTATAAATTATTTTCAAACTCAAAAAGCTTGAATCCTTTTCTGCTAAAGCTGATCTTATACATGAACATTTGCTATTCCATAAAAAAATGGTGAAATGTTTAAAACACTTTGAAGCAGGAGAGAAGAATTTACCATCAAAATGTCAATAAGCATTATTTTCATGCATTATAGAACAAAAAAATTCTTTTTTTTTTTTTTTTTTAAGACAGGGTCTCGCTTCATAGTTCATGCTGGCCCTGAGCTCACTATGTAGCCCAGGCAAGCCTGGACTCAGCAATTCTCCTGCCTTTGCCTCCCGAGTACTGGGATTACATGTGTGAGCCACCACACTCGGCAGCTGAATGAAAAATTCTTAAAACACCACTGATTAGACTATTGAGTTAGGGTTTAGTAAGAAAAAATGAAAAGGAACTCTGAAAATTAAAATCAGTTATATTTTTTTCTGTCTTGACAGCTCCAAAGGATCAGTAGTGGAAAAAGAAAAAAAAAAAAAACTGCAGAATTTTTCAAGTTTTTCTACTTACGTTGTGTTTGGAAAATGAATTTTTAAGAACCTATAAAAGTATAAGCTATTGTGACTGCATCATGAGTATCCCTGAATCATAGTGATGACCTTGAGTTGTTCTGCTCCCGCGTCTGGGGGGTGGGAAGATGTGTCACGGAGTTTTTCTCTGTCTACTTCTGTCTGTCAGGGTCATACCAGAGCACGGGCTCTGGAGGGAACGGAAGCCCGGAAGCTTCCTGGGAGGGAGACGGCTTTTCTCCCTGAGCCGCCCGAGCCCGGCAGCCCTTCCTGGCCGTGGCTTTCTGTTAGTTCAGTCATCCTCACCCAGCAGGATTCCGAGGCGAGGGGAAAAGACTAAGCCAGGATGAGTCGCTGCAAGATTCTGAATGTGCATAGGGCGTCAGGGATGTTATTGTCATCACTTTTGTGGAAATAAAATCTGCCACAACCAAGGAGCGAGACCCAGTTATTTTATTAATGATTCCTAGCTCAGCACACGTGAGGCCCCTGCTTTTTGCTAAAAGCAAACAGCAAGGAGTTGCCTTAAGTTTTCCCTTTCTTTCAGCACCTTAGAAGCCCCGCTGACCTTATCAAGTACTTACGTATCTTGAATACCTTGCTTTTGTTTTGTTCGGCCTCTGATAATCTCAGTATGTTCCTAAAAAACGTCACCTTTTTCTCTCAAGACATGAAGCTGCTTTCTTGTATACTTTATTCCCCGAATATGTGCAGGTTTCCTTGAATGATAAAAATCATCTAGTGTTATTCTGTCACTGCAAACTATCAGCTGTGAGCGGCAGCATTTTTTTAAGCTTTCCTGGGTGGAAGTGTGATTTTGGCATGTGCCTCACATCAAGTGCATGTGACGGAGAATTCCTGACATTGAGAGGCAGGAACGACTCCAACTCCTTTGATTGCTGAAGATGAAGAAAGTTCACATCCAGTTACCTTCTTCCTTGAGATGATGAGAATAAAGGTTAGATTGATTTTCTCTAAGCACCATTTTGGTTTGGATCCCATGGCTCTAAGTTTTTTTTTCCAGCATGTAATTACATAAGGCAAACGGCATCTGAAAAGACGCGCTTTATAATATTTAGTATATTTATTGCGCTATTTCACGTTGGTATAAAAATATTTTTATATCAACTGAGAGTAGAAAGTAATATGATTTTAGTTAAAAACATATTTCTCAATTTCTTATGTATTTTATATGCTTTCCATGCTTGATTTTTTTCCTATTTCTCAAGAGAATGTGGAAGAAATAAGGACAATCTCTTAAAATACAATCCATAACACAGACTACATATTATATTCATAAGTTTATATTTTTTGTTCACAGACTTTTTAGGCAAGAAATTTAAGTTGTTACATTTTCTTTTCTTTAGCCATTTCATATTTAATGCACTCAAGGAGCTTGAAAATAGTGTAATATATATTTTATAAAGGCTTATTTTTCTTTTATTTTCTTTTGCTAG
>PVIC010052715.1:0-12070 GCA_004025085.1 Thryonomys swinderianus | reverse complement strand
TAGTTCAGGCTGGCCCTGAGCTCACTATGTAGCCCAGGCAAGCCTCAAACTCAGCAGTCCTCCTGCTTCTGCCTCCCGAGTGCTGGGATTACAGGCATGAGTCACCACAGCTGGGTATTGTGGTATGTGGTACTGATTGCTGGTGGGTATGAGTCACCAGACCCAGTATTGTTGTATGTGATTACCCAGGATTGAACCAGGGACCTTGCACTTGCTAGGCAGGCACCAAAACCACTGAGCTAAATCTCTGGCCCCTGAAAAGAAAAATTCTTTATCCCAAATATCATCATCATCATCAATCTCACCCAACACTATACCTCCATATTCCTCCCTCCCATCTTTTTCCCTTCAGATCTGAGGCCCAGTCACAGCCTCCTGGGTGCACCACTGTCCTCTCCATGCCCCAGCCCTTCCTTTTGGTGGCTGGGTTATGAGACTCATTGCAAGGCTCCCACAGCACCTCTGTGAGAAAAGTGTCACAGATGATGGAAGTATTTCCTGTTTCTGTCTCAATTTGTACCTCTCACATTCAGGTACAATTTCTTCATGTCTGTGGGAAGTCACTAAAATGCTGACTACATAGTATGAGCTCTACAGCTTTTGTTGAAGTTGGGACAGGACAGTTGCCTACCTCTGGAAACAAGATCCTCCCAAGCAGCAGTTGTCCATGGGATGGCCATAGAGTTTTGTCAGGTCAGTGATGTCAATAGTCTGGTTTATTGGCAGCCAAATGTTTCCACAGAATAAATGTGGCTCAGTAGGCTCTGAAGTCAAGTGGCTTTGATGTGCATGTATTATCAGAGTTCTTTTCAGATGAAGAATTGGAAAATTCAATTAACACATCTGCCAACAGTCATTTGCTCTAAAAATGTGGACAGTTATATTGCTCATTTCCTAGAGCTACCATATGCTGTGTATAAATTATACCCAATGTGAAGTGAGCCTGGCATAGGAATGAAATATCAGGTATTATTGTTACTATTATGTAGTCACTCATACAGTTAACGTAAGAGAATAAACAAAATTTACAAAATGATTCCAGTTCTGTTCTAGGCTGAAAGAGCTAGAGAAATGAATAGCAGAATACTACACTCTTAGTAATATCTGTTCACAAAACATGTGAGTGTAACACTTTCCCTGACTCCTCCAAAACTCCATCTTATGAATTTTTTTTTTTTGAGACAGGGTCTCGCTTTGTAGTTCAGGCTGGCCCTCAACTCACTACGGAGCCCAGGCAAGCCTCGAACTCAGCAATCCTCCTGTCTCTGCCTCCCGAGTGCTGGGATTATAGGCGTGAGCCACCACGCCCGGCCCAAGACTCCATCTTATATCTAGAGCTCATGTCAGAAAAACCCTCCTCTCAGTGAGTAGAGTGCAGTTATCACTTTTTACCAGACCACACTTCAGGTTCCTTTTCCCTGTGTCACAGGCCTGTGGACTGATCGTGGTAAATGTGACCATACTTTAAGTACAGTGAGGATCCTTTGGTAAGATTCTCATTGGGTGAAAAGCAACCATTTCCACCCTAATAGTGGTTCACCATAGGAGTCCTGTATTTCTCAATCAGGCAAGAAAAGGTGTTTTTGCAGAGTTATGGGCTCAAATGTCAGTTTGTACTGAAGAATTTCATGATGACCATTGTAGACCCTCCCTGTAGGATGTAGCTATTAGCACTAAGTCCAGCTCTAAGATGAGAGTCATCACATTCTCGTGTGGATGCAGACACATTCTTACAGATGGAACATCAGAGAATAAGACTAGGTTTTCACAGCTGCCCAGAACATATGCTTTGCAAGTCACTGAGGGAACCTGAAATATTTAGGTGCCATGAACATGTGGTCACATTTAAGAATTCAGAGGCAAGTGGGTACTTTGTCTCAGTACTATGGAAACTTTGATTTTTCAAGTAGAAATGTCATAGTAATAATTTTATGAAGTTTAATCTTTTTCCAAAGTATTGATAAAGGAAAGTGACACAATTTTCTCTCTTCACACAGCTAGAAATTAAGGTTTGTTCCTGTCAGATTCTCGGGGGGAACATCACAAGAGATCCACCAGACCCAGCTGTCTGTGACCCTTGTGGATCACACACTGCCATCGAGCACAGTCCTCAGTGGTCCCCTCAGTCTTTTAGGTATTTGTAAATGACAGACACCTAGTTCCTGTGCGTCTTTTCATGTAAGTTACAAAATGTATCCTGATGATAGTTCAAAGGACTAACATAATAGTGTACATATAAAAAAGGTAAAGGCATTGTTTTAAAATAATCACATGAAAAAAATCATAAAGTAGTCTCCTCATCCTATTTCTATGAACTTCAGGCTTTTTTTAAATTCTGTTTTTAAAAATTGAATCTGGAAAATAACCTAGTAAAACTGGCTGAGTAGCATGTTTGAATCATCCATAAACTGAGGGTTAGAACTACATTATTTTCAGCATAGCTCAGGGAACCAGAAGCACGGAGGATCGAGGAAGGAGATGTGTGCAGATGCTCGGAGTTTACTCAGTGTTCAGGCTGTCAGGGGCCTCCTGGGTCCTTACTGGAAACTGGCCAAGTGTCCTCAGAGCAGAAGCACGATCTCCTTTCTTCAGAGCATTAATACAGGATAGCTCTGCGTTCACAAGCATCCGCTTGTGCTCTAGATCCTGTGGAGCATCAGAAAGTGGACAGAAAGTGCCACAACCATCCAGCCTTCTCCCAATTTAGTGGATCCCATGCAAGTATATTAGTGAAACACACTCCAGATGTGGTTATACTGTATTTGCCTATGAATATTATAAAGAAAACAACTTCTGTAGTAATAACTTTATTAAAACATACATTCTGGAGAATGTGACACCTGAAAAGAGGCTAACAGCAATGGCCCAGCCATGCCTCCTCCAACTTATACCTGTCAGGCTCATCACGGCTTAGGGGACCAGACGACAGGACAGCAGCCCCTCTGTCCACATGATGGTCTAGAGACACTCCTAGCGTCCTGCCTTACCCAAAATATCAGACACACAGAAGACTCATTTTTAAAAACTAGACAGAACAAACTACCCTCACAAGGACTTTAGGTTAATAAGTATGTCACAGGGAAAGCAACCTAGGAGAAAGTTATGAAACAAATCCAAAGGCCACATGGAGATAAAGGAAAGAAAGAACATTGGATGCTCATGGAGTCTGTTCTTGCTTTGTGGTAAACTGGTGGCACAGTTTAATATCCATTGTAAATTCTGTTCTCCTATGACTCGGCTGGACCCCAGGATAGCCATGCTGGGAGTCAGGGGGTTGCTGGAAGTGGGATTCTTATTTAAGACAGAGTTGGTGCTGAGGGCAGAGTCTGGGCCCAGGGTGGCAGGGACTCAGTAGTATTTTGTGGTACTTAGTGGTGGGGCTGTTTATGTCACCAGTGATGCCACTGCTGTGGCTGATCAGAAGCTCCAGCCACAAGAGGAAGTCCTACTGTGATGGGCTGTGCTGCCTGAAGGTGTGGAAGAAACTTGATGATCAGCAGCAAACTGCACGCTGCGGGGTCAAACACTTCTGGACCCTGAGAGAGAGCAGGGGCTCAAGGGAAGCTCGCTGGGAGCCAGGTCCTGGGGAGGGGCCAGAGGGAGGAGCACAGTGAGCAGAGGCCTGGCAAACACCACAAGTGATATATGATACATAATTTTGTATTATAATACTTACTGGCTAAATAGTAACATTCAAGCTAGACTCATATCTAGACCCCAACATAAAAATAACTGGCCACAGAAAAATAGCTAGGAGTGGGATCCATATTTATAACTGTAATTTAAGAAACATTTTGGTGGGCCAAAGATTTAGCTCAGTGGTTCTGGCGCCTGCCTAGTAAATGCAAGGTCCCTGGTTCGATCCCCAGCAACTACATACAGCAATACTAGGCATGATGACTCAGAAGGCAGAGGCAGGAGGATTGCTGAGTTTGAGGCTTTCCTGGGCTACATAGTGAGCTCAGGGCCAGCCTGAACTACAAAGCAAGAATCTGTCTCAAAAATTTTTTTGGTCTCTTATAAGAAATAAAAGTGTTTATTTAAATCTTTGCATGATATAAAGGCAGATTTGCTTTTTTATGACTTTGGGGGAAAAGAGAACTGAGTTGAGCTGTATAAATTGTTTCAGCTGCTTCTTGTATCATTTCATAGATGAGCCAGCTCAGGGTCTTTCAAAGGCCTTGGAAAGTAAAGGTTCTTGCTATACAGGAGCCAGTTCAGTTTATTTGTAACTCTTTAACAATTCAATGAAATGGGTCAGTGATCTTGCAGAATTTCTATTAGCTCAAAGAACTAATTTCAGAAAATTAAGAAAACTGACTTTATGTTGTGGGTTTTAAAATAGCCACTTGCTGGCATATATAGTAATATCCAAAGTAGCCCTAAGAATGCCTAAGAAAAACTTCAGAAAAGGGTATATGTAGTAGCAGAACGATGCATTATATGCTATAGCTTTTCTACTAAAAATGGGCTTTATATAATTCACAGTAATGTAATATAAACAGAATCTTTAAAGGAATACCATAACCCTGCATTCTCTTTCCCTCAGCAGAGCCACCCTACTTGCCTGTCTGCATGGGATGCTGCCAATGAGTCCCAAGACGGAGCTGATTGTGGTAAGTCATGATTGTTTAGATATCACTTCAGTCCTGTGATCATCCTATACAGCAAGACATGGTTATTAACACTTCTGATATTATGAAGTGACCCAGGAGAATTACTCCTGCCAAAATGTATGCATTCTGTAAAACAAGAAGGAAAATGTGTTTAATATTTGTGACCCATGAACTGGCACATCTGTAATAGAAAGTGTATATGGCACATTGACATTGATACACTTTTATATAAAGCAGAATTAAAAATATACATCAAATAACTTTTTCCTTGAAGGTAACTCAGTAAATTTTTTTGTTTGTTTTTATTTTTGGGGGGGGTGTTTTGAGACAGGGTCTTGCTTTATAGTTGAGGCTGGCCCTGAGCTCACTATGTAGCCCAGGCAAGCCTTGAACTCAGCAATTCTCCTGCCTCTGCTTCCCAAGTGCTGGGATTACAGGCGTGCGCCACCAAGCCCGGCATTTGTGGTATGTGGTACTGATTGCTGGTGGGCATGAGTCATCATGCCCGTTATTGTTGTATGTGGTTACCAGGGATTGAACGAGGGACCTTGTGCTTGCTAGACAGGTGCTGGAACCACTGAGCTAAATCTCCAGCCCCTCAGTATTTTTAAAGTCTGTGTCATTGGACTTGATGTATATCAGATAGTTCTGAAAGATGACAAAGAATCTTTTAAGTATAGAAGGTGTTTTTCTAAACAGGAAATAAAAATTTTTCATTGAAAGTACTATTTGATTTTACACTTTGAAGAAGGTAACAAGAGGTTTTAATGGCAGAGATCTCTTAAAATTGAAGAAAAGGGAAATGATTCTGTCTGCAGTACCAAGTCCCTACGCATATAAGCTAAGTTGGATAACATTTCCTTATGACAAAGACCTCAGTTAGCTGGAATATCTGTGGGACATGTGGTTCTGCTTCACTAAAACTTAACTACCAAATGGTAGTTATCATTCAGAAAAGTATTTGTGCCTTTACAAGTATGGTAGGCCAGAGAGAAGCTAGTGGAGGACATGGGGCTTGAGGTCTCTTGTATGCCTTCTGTGTTACACTGAATGACTGTATGTGAATGTAGCCAGAGGAGAAATGAGAAATAGAACTTTTGTTACTGACAGTGGGAAATCTCCTGGAATTTTAAATAGATAAATCCATGTTATGCCTTATTTAAAGAAAATGCTCTAGAAAGCATCAGAAGGGGAGTGTACTGATTGCTTCATGACATTAGGGAAGTAGATATTTAATAGAATGGTAGAAACTCCATGGAAAAACTCCTCACTTTGATGAGAGAATTTTGTAGAGAACATTCCACTTATGGGACATATAAGTTGTTTTGCAATATTCTCCTTTCTGTCTGCTGAACAAAAGATATTTAACATTTCCCTCAACATGGCTGGACTTTAGATAGGTTTCTTCCTGATTATAAATCCTTGCCTTTCCCTTCCTAAGAGCATTCACTTCAGAAAGGTTGCACTTGGAGATTCTTTATGTTTTCTTTTGAGATGTAAATATATTCCCAGCTTTTGGACAGTTTAAAAACCCAATGGTGTCTTTCTCAAAAAGCTAACCCTCTGGGTAGCCATAGTGGTGGATGCCCATAATCCCAGCACTCTGGAGGCTGAGACAGAAGAATTGCTGTGTGTTCGAGGCCACTCTGGGATACACAGTGAATTCAAGGACAACCAAGGACTACATAGCAAGAAACCCTGTCTCAGAAACAAAAGAGGCTACACTTTTAAAGGCCAACCATAGGACTACCGAGAACATGGCATGGTGGTGAACACCACAGAAATATCCTCTTCAAGATTTAGAGTTGAGGCATTGCATGTTGGAATATAACAAAGTGAGAAAGACATAGGCTCCCAGGGCCCTGAAGGCAAACCCAAGAGCCAATGAGATGGAACAATTCACAAGCCATCCACCTTGACTCTCAGAAGTAGTAACAATAGTAGTAATGAAGCAAATGAATGAGCTGTAGAAAAAAATCAAATCAGAAATAATTTCTCAAATAATTACAGAAATGATGACCATGATGAAAGACATAATCAATGAATATAGATTAGATACAGATTTTTAAAAAGAGGAGCTCAGTCCGGGCATGGTGGTTCATGCCTATATCCTCAGCACTCGGGAGGCAGAGGCAGGAGGATTGCTGAGTTCAAGGCTTGCCGGGGCTACATAGTGAGCTCAGGGCCAGCCTGAACTACAAAGCGGGACCTTGTCTCAAAAAAAAAAAGTCTTTAAAAAAAGAGGAGCTCTGGAAAGTTCTGGAAACTATGAATGCCGAACATAGGAAAGAAATAGAACCCATCAAACAGATTCAAAGAGGTATCCAGCAGATTAAAAACTCAACTGAAAGTCTGCAACAAAATAACCCAATATGAGGACAGCATAACAGATCTAGAAGACAAGTTTGTGATTACTGATAAGAAGAAAGATTTCTAAAAAACAGCAAAGGACCATGAAAAAAAATAATACAACAACTGCTAGCTGATGCAGAGAAGATTGCTGAGAGTCAATGAAAAAGCAAGAGATAGGGCCAGAGATTTAGCTCAGTGGTTCCAGCACCTGCCTCGCAAGTGCAAGGTCCTGAGTTCGATCCCAGTAACCACATACAATGCTGAGCGTGGTGACTCACACCCACCAACCATCAATACCACATACCACAGTGCTAGTTGTGGTGGCTCAGGCCTGTAATCCCAGCACTCGGGAGGCAGAGACTGGAGGACTGCTGAGTTCGAGGCTTGCCTGGGCTACATAGTGAGTTCAGGGCCAGCCTGAACTACAAAGCGAGACCCTGTCTCAAAAAAAAAAAAGAAAGAAAGAAAAAGCAAGAGATAACAAAAATGACCTGAAAGGCCTGTTCACAGAAGTAATGTCAGAAAATTTCCCAAGCATGAAAAAAGACTTTAACATACAGATAAGTGAGGTATATAAAAATCTAATTAGCCTGATTTTAAAAATCTACAGCAAGGCCTATAATAGTCAAGATTCCAGAAATTCAACATAAGGAAGAAACTGTTAAAAGTTGTTAGAAAAAAGACACAAATCATCTATAAAGGAAAGCCCCTCAGAACCATAGCAGACTGCTCAACATAAACCCTTAAGTCAAGCACAGCTGGGAGTGAAGTATTTCAAGCTCTAAAAGAAAATAAATTCCAACCCAGATTGATGTACCTCCCAAGACTATCTTTCAAACTTAGTAGAGAAATAAGATGTTTGCATGACAAAGAACACCTGAAGAAATCCTTGACCACCAAACCAGCACTCCAAAACATTCTGGAGGACATTATAGAAAGAGACAATGAATCCTACAACTCCATAAACTGCAGCAGAATGAATCCACCAGGCAAGGTGAGGAGTTAGACCGTGCAAGCACAAGGGCCTGAGTTTGATCCCTGGTACTGCAAAACAAATAAAGATTTAATCAAAAAATGGGTGTCTGAAATGAGGAGACACTCCTCAGATAAGAAATGGAGATGGGGGCTGGGGATTTAGCTCAGTGGTTCTGGTGTCTACCTGGCAAACGCAAGGTCCCAAGTTCAATCCCCGGTAACCACACACCACAGTGCTGGGCATGGTGGTTCATGCCTGTAATCCCAGGATGCAGGAGGCAGAGGCAGGAGGAGTGCTGTGAGTTCAAGGCTGGACTGGGCTACTTAGTGAGTTTGGGGCCAGCCTGAACTACAAAAGCAAGACCCTGTCCCCAAAGAAAAACAGAAAGAGAAGAAAAGGAAGGAAGGAAAGAGGGAAGGAGGGAGGGAAGAAGAAAGTAAAGAAAGAAATGGAGATGGTATGTGAAAAAGTGATCAGCATCACTGGTCATTCAAGAGGTACAAATGAAAATGCTGAGACCCCACCTCCGAAAAGAGCAGCTGTTATTAAGAAATTGATCAATAACAAATGCTGGTGAGGCTGTCAGGAAAAAGGCATCCTTTCTCGTTGTTGGTAGGAGTGTAGACTGGCCAGAGTGGCTCCCATATCCCCTGTGCTTCCTCCTAGAGACCCAGGAGTGAGATTCACTGAACAGAATAGAGTGCCGACCTGGCTAGGTTCAACTGAGAAGAAACAAAAGGATCACAGACACGTAGAAGAGACAGGAAAGGACACCCAGGCCTCAGACCCTCAAAGGTGCAGCGCCAGCATGGCCCCAGGCCTGGGCTGCCCTCTGCAGGCTCCTCCCGACTGTCCCTGTCCACAGCACATGTTGCACCTGACTGTACTGGCACGGGTTTCCGGGTCTCCCCCAGCAGGCCAACAGCCCCTTACTGGGTTTCATTCTGAGGCCCTGGCCACCTGAGGGGCACCTGGGCCCCAGGGACAGAGCCACTATTCTGCTGGCTGTGGCTATTCTGAGAAAAGCCCAGGTGGGCCTAGCTCTCAGACGGAGGATATCACACACCGGGCTTCTCCCCAGAGCCTCCTGTCTGCCGTGCAGCAGAGCTCTGTGCCCACACACGGTACTGAGGGGTCACAGGTGTGACATTTGACCGGTGGCAAATGCCAGCTCCTAGGAGTGGCAAAGCCCTTGACACAACTGAGTCTTGCTGGTGCTGTGAAGCCAGCTCTCAGCAGCACTGTGTCCCCCGGGGCCTCCTGGGGGAAGGTGTGGCAGCCCCAGGTGGCACCTGTGCTGGATCTAGCTAGCTGGAACACCAAGCGGGAGCGGCAGGCAGGGGCCATGAGGAACCTGGGCCAGTGTGCAGGGGTTATTGGCTGCCAGGCGTGCTGAGGGCTTGGAGGGCGGCCCCAGGAAAACCCAGGGCTCAAGCTGCAAAAAAATGAGGCCTGAGCTGGGAGGGCAGGCAGACCCTGGTGTGCAGGGTTTCCTGTGGCGTGGCTCTCGTGCGCCCTCTAGTGACAAAATTGTGTATTGGCCCAGCACAGCAGAAGCCCAGCTGGTATCCAAAGCCCAGAGAGGAGGGAGGGTCTAGAGCCCTGTCACAGTGTGTGTCCAATACAGTGGTGTAGTATTTGTGATTAGTTATAATGTGTCAACTTCACAGGACTTAGAACCCCAATGAGATTAATAAAGCACAATAAATCTAGATGTGGATATGCATGATTGATACATAGGCCAGCAAACTGAGGGGTAAGGGTCCCCTTCCAGACATGGGTAGTACTAACAAATAGGGCTGCAGCCTGGATGGAATAAAAAAGAGAAAGAAAGATGGAGTGTGTCCATGAGAGCTCTAGGCTTCCAAGTGGGTGAACACATCGCTGCCAACACCCTGGACTTTGGCCACAAGGCCTGTAGCTTCTTCTGGCATCCAGTGGAGTCATGCCAGGAACTCTCCAGTGACCTCCCAGGCCTTTGGATTGGGCCGGCACCTTGACTTTGCGGTAACTTCCGTCCTCTTGAGCTAAGAAGCTACTGTGTCTCCAGCTCTGCAAAGTGGATCGGCCATTGTGGACTTGCCCAGTGTGGTCCTGCATCACCTAGTAAGATTCTCAGGCATAATTACACATATTATTTTATTGATTCTAACCCTAACTAGTGCAGTGCTTAGAGCCAGGAGTGGTTCCAGAGAAAAACAAATGTCAGAATAAATTTCTCTACTCAGTTTAGTGGTTCCTGAGCTTGGCTCTGTAATCTGGTGAGCTCTAAAGTTGCCATTGTCTCTCCTTCTGATATCACAGAGCATTCCAGTAGTGCATGGTATAAACTGTTTATATTAATACACAGTGAAGAACTATTGGATTGTCAACTTAGTGAGAGAGAGCATAAGCGACTTTCCACAGTTGCTCAGAAGACAAGTGAGCATGAAGCCCAGTCTCCGTGGTTCCAGATCCCATGTTCTTCTCATAATTTGGCATTCTTCATTCATGCCCTACCCATTCTCTGAGGCCAGCCTGGACAGAGAGATCCTGTCTCACAAAACCAGTCAATCTATCAATCTATAAATACTCTACTTTCTCAATTTTTTTTGAGACAACATCTCACTTTGTAGTTCAGCCCTGAACTCACTATGTAGCCCAGGCAAACCTCGAACTCACAGCAATCCTCCTGCCTCTGTCTCCCAAATGCTGGGATTACAGGCATAAGCCACCATGCCCGCCACTGTGGTATGTGGTACTGACTGCTGGTGGATGTGAGTCACCACGCTCAGTATTGTACATGGTTACTGGAAATCAAACTCAGGACCTTGAATTTGCTAGGCAGGCACCAGAACCACTGAGCTAAATCTCTAGTCCTTTATTTCTCAATTTTTATGTTTGTCATCATATAATACTAGCATAAACCTCAATAAAACCTTAAATAGCAATAAAAATATTGGTGGCTTTAGTCTGTGCTACTGTAACAAAATGTCTGAGCTGAGCAATTTATTTTTTTAAAATAGACCTTTATTACTCAGAGTCTGAAGGCCAGAAGTCCAAGGTCAGGGCCTACCAGGCTCAGTTTGTTGCGGCCCCTTCCCCCACCTCCCACACGCTGCATCCTGGGAGGGAACAAGGTTGTGTGTTAACACAGCAAATGGTGTGGAAGGGGATAAAGCCACTCCTAAAGCCTTTCTATGGACACCTTAATCTGAACCACGAGGCACCTGCCTCCTGAAGACCTCACATCTGAACACTTCTGCACTGGAAAGTCAACGTGTGACTCTAGACAACACATTCCAGTTTACCCTGGACTCATTCATGCCTCTTCCCTGCCTTGCATGGAATTTGTCTGTAACATCACTTTAGTAATCAGTAACAGTGAGGTTTGGGGAAAAAGTTTTAAACATACCTATCATACCTTGCTCATCTTAAATCCAGTTGCCTTCTCTATTCTTTTCACCTTGCTCTCATCCCAATTGCCATCTCTAGAAGACTATCTTAGCTTCCTTTCCATTTTGCTTTAATTAGTCACTCGCTCATGTGGAGAAAGCACAACTCCGTGAAATTTATTTACTGCTCCTCCACTGAATTAGTTAGTTGTCCCTTTTGTTTTGGCTTTTTGGGTCAAAACTGGCCAAATATGCCTGGGGTGGCTTCTGCATCCTGTATTCTGTCTCACTGATTTGCATATTTGCTTTTGTGCCAGTTCCATACTGTTTTTATCACTGTAGTTCTGTAATATAACTTGAAATCTTGGATTGTGACATCTCTAGCTGTGGTGTTCCCATACAGGACTGTTTATGCTATTCTGGATCTCTTCTGTTTCCATTTGAATTATAAGATGCTTTCACTAGTTGTGTGAAAAATGTTGTTGTGACTATGACCATATTGTCTATATACTGGTTTTGATAATACTTCCACTTCAACAATATTCTTTCTGTGTATCAGGGACAGGGCATGTCTTTCCACTGTATGATGCTCTCTTTGTTCCCTTTTCAGAGTAGTGACATTTTGACTGTAGAGGACTTTTTCTTCTATCATAGATTAAATAAATATTTTTTGCCAGTCATGGTGGCTCACACCTGTAATCCCAGCACTCAGGAGGAAGAGGCAGGAGGATTACTGAGTTCATGGCTTGCCT